>JAGFPH010002750.1:100983-119971 GCA_018207615.1 Philaenus spumarius | reverse complement strand
CGGACCGCAAAGAGTAATTAGATTCCTATCTGCCCTTTTGTTTTATTTCCCCCCCCCCCCACCCCAGACTGAAACCATTGTTATGGAAAATGAAACGTTAATGAATTCGGTGCTTGGGCGAGTTTGCAAAGCTTTAACGGTATTCAAATATTAATTAATCGATGTAACGACTGAGACAAAATACCGGAACAATGTATTATAATATAAGGTTCGCACCGTTCATATAATTAATATATTACGTCTTGATTATTGTTTTTTAAACTGCCCACTCACTAACAGTATGTTATCGAAAATAATTGTTACACCCTTATATTATACTAGCTGACTATGGTACGGCGTTGCCCGTGGTGGTTGGTATTTTCAGTCTTTTTAAAGTAATTGTATTCTTTTTAAGTGTTCAGTCAGTGAGTGGTATTTAGCTTTATATATAGGCTATAGATCGTAAATAATAAAAGCACTATTGTCATAATAATAAAAGATCTGAAGTTATGATTTTAGTAACTTTGATCCCCCCAAACCCCTCCTAAAATTTCGATTTTTTTTAAACCCATTCTTAACGAGCGCCTATGGCCCTAGAGGAAGCTACATACCAAATTTCATTAAAATCTGTTCGGTAGTTTTGAAGAAATCGTGATTTAATAACTTTGATCCCCCCAAACCCCCCCCCCAAAATATCGAATTTTTTCAAACGCTTTCTTAGTATGAGCACCTGTGGCCCTAGAGGAAGCTACATAACAAATTTCATTTCAATCCGTTCGGTAGTTTTTGAGCAATCGTGAAGAGTGAGTCAGTGAGTGAGTATTCCTCGGCCAAAACTTCTGTGCGCGCGGACGGTTCGCTACTAGCGGCACTAAAAACATAGCCTGTTGCTCTCCGCATTTTACAAAGCCTTACTTGAGTTCCACGATACATTCCTTAACTTTTCACACTAAATTAATTATATACGAATAGTTGTATTGGATGTTAGAGAGATATAACTTTAAGTTTCAATAAATATATCTTGATTCTCAACTATTTTAATTTTCACAATTAAAATCATAAAATATGACCAGTAAACCAACTTAAGGATATTAAACCTGAAAACATGTAAAATTTAACTAAACATCTAATTTAAAAATGTGATAACTATCAGAGCGTTTATGCTGTATAGAACAGCGTGGGGCCGACCGGCGGTGGTCCGCGACAGCGCGGAGGCGGTCGACGAGGCGGGGCGCGTAGAACTGAACATAGCGGTAGTTTACATCGGATTATTGAACAAACTAGAAGTTCTATCAAAAATGTTTTAGAATAAATTTTGAAGATCAACAAATTAGCTACAACTTTCTCGCTGGAAGTTTGTTTCAACCTCAAAAATAAAAAATTTCAGCGCTTACTGACTTTTTCATGTCATGCTGTTACAACTTTCTAATCTTTTTCATTATTAAAAATAACGCATAATTTTAAACTAAAATTTATTTATAAAGTTGGATGCGGCAATTCATGCAGAAAAGAAATATATAAATTTAATTGTAGTTTTATTATTCGTAAGAGGACCAGGAGCGTGTAAATGACAATGCGTCCACCGTTTTCTGCTCATTTGGGGAGCACTCCATGGTTTCTACCTCGCTGCGCTGTATTAGCAAGACACGGATGTTTTCACAAAAGTACCCCCGCCAACCCCCTCGCCTGGAACCGACCATGTCTGGTCGCGCGCACAGAAATTTTGGCCGAGGAATAAGTGTGGTATTTCGCTTTTATATATATAGATTATTGCTGATGAAACCCTGCTCTCTTCCAACCCCCTGCTCTCTTCGCTCACGGCGATGAAAATGGAAACAGTCTTGTATTATTTGATATTTTCACGAAAATTACGATTGATTAGGGCAGAGGCACTTAGCTCTGGGTAGGGTGATGGGGTAACGATGACCTGTACCAATGAATGCAGAACCTATAAGAAGCGCAAGCTTATGGAGAACAGTCAGCCCGGTTGGTTGCCGCCAAATCGAGCTTAACGCGGCAGCCGTTAGGCAGCGCTGGCTCAAAATGTCCACCCTTCTGTGACCCATCAATCCTCCGCGCCAGGTGTGAGTGAGACAGAGAATAGCCGGTAGCGCTCTCGCTACCTAGCGGCTGCCGCGCTAAGCTTGCCGGATTCAAATAAAACTCGGCTGAATCTTTAACATGAGCGTTGCGCTCCTTATGAGTTCTGTATTCATTGCCTGTACATAATGTAAGACGGCGATTAAAATAAACAAGCACTACCCCCAAAAATTGGAAACACGGCGTGCGTTGTAATTTCACCATTAATATTTAAGTAATCGATAGTCAATATTTCAACCAAAAAAGTTATAAGGAAACAATATAAAAATGTAAACATTATAATGCAGTAGGCTTTTATCGTTGATTTGTGTGTGTTTGCTTTTACCTAACCTAAAAACCCCGTTGGTTGTGAAGAATTAAATTGAATATAAATGCTTTCAAGAAACGCACTTTGGTTCAATATAGGCCTAACATAAAATTGTGCAAAGTTTTCGAAGTGAAAACTTCTTAGGCGCACGGTGTCCAAAAACGTATTCGGACGGTGAATCGGATTTTACTGTCACGCATTTATCCGTCACGCTGCTAGTACATGTGTATATAGCAGAGTATATAGTTTACTTGGTAATATCTCTGAAATGGGCATTGTGGTTCCTCATTTCGTAAGTTGTTTTAAAGTATTTTATTTGGTAATACCTCTGAAATTGAAACTTGCTTCCTCATTTCGTTAGCCGGTGTTAATATATTTCACTTGGTAATACCTATGAAATGGACATTGTGCTTCCTCATTTTGTAAGTTGTGTTAAAAATGGTTAACTTGGTAGTGTTAAAATAATCAAATTTCAGATTAAACCAATATGACCAACGATTTATATTCATTACAGTATTCACTTCTGTCAGCAGACCCGCGACTGCTTTTTTCTTTTTTTTTATAATATTTATTTTATTTATAATATATAACATCAGATTATAACGAATTGAATTATAATGCAATCAAGGTTTTTTTGATGACATTTTGTCTGTGTTTGCTTTTATTTTGTTGACCTAATCTAAAACCTGTTGGTTGGTGTTGAATAATTAACTGATTACAAATTTGCTAAGTTGGTTGCTATGGTAATGAATTTAAATACATTCAACAAGCGTGTGTTTGAGAAGCTATTGATTCGAATCGGCTGTTTTAGGGTTGGGAGTGTAGCCTCAAACTTTCCCTAGCCAGGACAAAGCCGCTTATGTATATAGACAGTATTAACAGTCCATCCTTACGGCAGCCTTAAGAATTACAGCCACTCTAGCTTAAGGTGGTCTTGAAAGTTATTTTCATTTCAAAGACGTTTACTTTAAGATGGCATTTGACACTGAAGTGACCAAGACATTTGAAGAAATTTTAACAACACATAAATAAATATAAATACTTTCTTTAAAAAAATCATGAACAACAACAACAACAAAGTGAAGCTTGCGTGACATGCAATAATAAATTTGTAAACTGATTTTAGTTTAATTTATTTAGCCAAAAGTTAAAAAAAATAAATAGTTTTTTTTTATTATACTTACTTTTAAAATAAATCAAACAATAGGTTATAATTATTGCTTAGGTCGTAGCTTGTAAAAGTGGTAATAGTGCAAGACAATCTGGGATTTTTCATATTCTGAAAGTAGCCTACACATTATTAAACTTCTAAAAACAAAAACCAACCTGTAATTGTTTACTACTACTTTGTCAAATCCAAATCTTCCCATATTGAGATGTGTTTCGTATTTACATATTCTAACAATGTATAAGGCAATCCACCACCAAAAATCAGCATTTTTTGGAACTTTTTGAAAAAAAAAAGTTTTATTTAATTTTGGTACTTTACATACTTTTCTGAGGATGTGTGCACATTTTTAGGCCTTTGTGGTAATTTTTGCATATTTAAAAAACATAAAATAAAAAGGTAGTGCAATTCTTGATTACACAGTGTTGAAACTTTGAACTGCGTTTACGAATATTGACTTTTTCCATGTATGGGTGTAGGCCTACTTATGTTTGAATAAAATGTAAAGTACTATTAGTTGGGTCCGCTTGAAATATACTGGGACTAGATACAGTAGCTTAAACCTCCGAAAGTTCTTCACCGATTGCTTTGGAATTTTAACACACAGTTGCAATTGATCGAATACTCGATCCTATTTATATCCTAGTTATCTACTAATATAAAGCTAGACGGTAACACTGATTCACTGACATTAATTATTAGGCACTTCCCGAAATCGGACCCCCTAATATTTGAATTAAAGCTCTCAACAAGAAACTTTTGGGAAAATTGCCAGAATTTTTTAATTTTAAAAGCACAAGGGCGGGAAAGATTTGTTCGATTTTTTTACATTTTTTCATTTTTCCACTTTGAGCGCGTTTAGTAAGAAAGCTGTTAGAGATAGAAAACAAATGTTAAATACAAAATTTGTAGAAACTTTAATTTCAAATCAACGATTTTCCATCAGATTTAAGATCCAATCATCCGTTCAGCCGCTATTCATCCGAGAAGGAGCTCCGGCACATAATCCTTCAAATTCCCCATGTTAATCTTACGGAGATAATATAGATAAAATAAAACCTGAACACAAAATCTCACAATAAATACGTTTACTAACCTCAAACGCGTTTCAACGACAATGTCGCCATCCTCAGTGATGCACGGGCTACAGTAACCAAACTATAACTCAAAGTGATGGCGACATTGTCGTTTTTATCTATTTTATCTAAGTTACTTTCTCACAAGTCAAGCTCATTAGTTATTTATTATGGAGATAATGTTTAATGAGTTTGAGTCAGCTGCCAAATAAAACAGCTGATTTATGCTCGGTTACCTATGTACAAACAAGCCAAAGATTAACGAGATTCTTTAGCGAATTTTCCAACTGCAAGCGAAGCGAAGCAGTCATCTGAAGCCGAAGACCGAGGCGGGGTTGGGACGCGAAGCGTCCAGGGGCAGAGCCCCTAGTCTATAGTAATATTATACTAATTTTGTTTGTTTGTTTGTATAAAGGGGGTAAAATCCGAAACTACTGAAACAATTGAAAAAATAGCTTCTCTATCCCTGAGTAGCATAGGCTACGCATATAATTATTTTTTCTAAAAACATTTTTTATTTCAATATTTATAAATTTAGTCGAAAAAAATTCTTAAGTTAGGCCTAGTTTGATGAATAGCCAACACATATTTCTTGAATGTATTTATATTCATTACCATAGCAACGAATTGATTAAAATAACAGATAAAACAGCTGTTTGCTAAACATTTTCCATTAACACCTGATTTCAAACTTTGAAGCAATTATTTGTAGGTTCTAAGAAGTTTTAGGTTATGTTTGTATTAAAGTGTAGACCTGAGCCTTGCTGGTTCTTTTAACCTTGATTATAACTGCTGTTATAAAACATACGAAATAACTTGATTTGAATATTTAACATTATTTACCATCTTAGCTTTGGGGTTATTATTCCTAACCCTACACCTTTATTATAAAGAAACAATAACATGATTATGTGTATACAAGGTTCCAACGGGGTTGGCGTGCTGAGCACGCAGAGGGTTTCCCTAGCACTTTACATTTTGTTTACGGTCGTTATAATTTACCATTTTCGTGTCAGTGAAGCGTTTGGTTTCTTTTCTTTACTGCAAATATAAGACTCTGTTTAACGTGTAGGCTGCTACTTACATTCAGAATACGAAAAACATCTTACTTTATAAATGTTAACCTGACATTATAAAATTAATTTTATTATTTCTTGGCCTGGATAATATTTTTCCGTGTATGTTATTATAACTAAAATGTAGAAAAAATACTCGAATGTTCGTACTTGATAACTGTGTTAATTATTTCAGTTCTATTTCATAGTTTGTCTTCATTTTTCCAACATAAACTCAAAATCTAAAAATTAACACCCATATACTTATTAACCTAGATGATTGAACTCATTAACCTACTAGTAAGCCGTGAAAAATGATAGGCAGATTAATTAGATACACATCAGAAATACATAATTTAAAAAAAACAACAGACTTTAGGCCTACTATGCTGACAGGGATTTTAAACTTGGTAAATGTATACAATTATAAGGATTATAAAACTGTAGCCTATTTGTTAAAATGTTGTATTTATATTCATTATTATATATCTAAATAAAGTTAAAAATATTATTATTTAATTGCTTTGTAACTTCATATTGCTTGATCAAATGATTTAGAAGCTATTAAAATTAAAATAAAGAAATTAATAATGGAATAATGTTTATATGTTATACGAAGATGTACGAATGTTTTAGAATACAAACGAATGGGTATCACTTCTTTAAACTTGTATAAATGAATATATTGATAGTAAAAAGTTTTATTTATATTCATTTTATAACCTCAAAGCAAATTTATAACGTATTAAAGCCTACATTAGTTATTTAACTCATATTTTAAGAAAATCAACTTCACAATAAGTTACTTTTATATTGATTGAAGTTGTAAACATAACCCCAAAGTATAATCTACGCTAGGTTTGTTTTAGTATTGCAGATGATAGGTGAAATGGCTGTTATATTATATTGTTACTCACTTACACGTTTAAACTTGAACTTTAGTTGTTTTACATTTGTAGATAACGCTTGATACTTGTAACAATTTTTTTAGGATTTACAAGTGAACCTTGCATTTTTGTGAAGTAAAATTTCACTTCGCTAAGACAAAATAATGTGTAACTTATAAATCTTGCTTTTATAGAGGGTATAGGCCTCTGGTTTAAAAAACGACTGTCCTATTAAATTTACCGTACCACTATTTACCCCCTAGGCCTAGTTCTATTTTAAAGTACTAACTATATTCTAAAGAAAATCAAAAGATAGGTTATAGTCTATAAAATTAATAGCGTAGGCTTTACCTTAGTTACTTTCATCAGCCTAATTTACGATAACTTTGATATTCATAAAATTCACGACCTTTTTTAAAATACGAACATTTAATTTATTATACTTTCACAAACACTAACAAAACACCAAACGCAACAACATACAATACACGATTTCAATAATACGTAGCCTTCTTGCGACATTCATGTTCAGACTGGTCCACCGAGATGTTAGCGATAAGCTTTACTTAACCGTGTCATTGTTATTGATAAGGCTGTGGCGCGACTTTTAAACGTATACAATATATGCCTAATATTATTCAGTGTGCAGTGGATGATGTTTGTACTAATAGATTTACTAATACAACTGTTGTTTATCTTATCTTCTAAAGCGAGAGATAATTATCTGTCTGCTAAATGGATCTGGAATCTCCGTCTAAGGATTTTTGATTTTTTGATTTTATATGGGGCTTTTGGCCACGAGAAATCGATTGGAAATGGTCACCAGTCTGGGAAAATTCGTTTTCTACGTCTTTTTATTAAATTAAAAAGTGAAATTTGTCCATTTTAAACAATACAAAGCACAGCTGATGCAAATGTTTTCAATGTCATTACAATAATCATCTGTTTTCTTTTAAACGAAGCACAGCTGATGCAAATGTTTTCAATGCCATTACAATAATCGTCTGTTTTCTTTTAAACTGTATTTTATTAGAGGTAAACCTAATGTTGTATCTATTTATAGTTACCATGGCAACGAATACTTCTGCTAAATAAACATACCCTTTATTTAGTTGTTTAATGTTATAGGCCTAACCTAAACGATGTTCACGGAAATTTGCAATAATAGTTATTGACGTGAGCGAACTAGGCCCTGCTTATAATCGAGCTTTAGCTCGGTCTCCTGGTACTACTAGTCTAATAAGACACCTAAAAAATCACAGGTAGATTAATTATTTACACATCAAAAATACATTATTTAAAAAAAATACAATAAACTACATACATTATCTAGTACCTAATTTTGCTGAGGGGAATTTTTAACTCAATAAAT
Source organism: Philaenus spumarius (assembly GCA_018207615.1). NCBI lineage: Eukaryota > Metazoa > Arthropoda > Insecta > Hemiptera > Aphrophoridae > Philaenus > Philaenus spumarius. The sequence continues at coordinate 112,027 of JAGFPH010002750.1, read as the reverse complement.
TTTTACAGTAATTATAAGGATGATAAAACTGTAGTATTATTTATAAATTTTAAAATTATGTATTTATATTATATTATTATTTATCAAAATAAAAATAAAAATATTATCGGTTAAATAATTTTTATTTCATATTAAAATGATTTAGAAGTAATTAATACAATAATGAAGAAATTAATAAATCTGAAATGTTTATATTACGTTATACGAAAATGTACGAATGTTTCCGAACCTAAACGAATGGGTATCTTCTTCAATGATTTATATAAATGAATATATTGACTCCGCACGCCAACCCCATTGGAACCTTCTATACATATAATCATGTTAAGTTTTCTTTATAATAAAGGTGTAAGATTAATAATAACCCCAAAGCTAAGATGGTAAATAATGTTAAATGTTCTAATCAAATTATTTCGTACATTTTATAACAGTAGTTATAATAAAGGTTAAAAAACCAGCAAGACTCAGGTCTACACTTTAATAAAAAGTAACCTAAAAGTTACAATTACAAATAATTCATCCAACATACCTTAATTTTCAGTCAATAGTAGTACTTGTTTTTTCAATGTATGGCTACATGTTTCGCTGCCACAGGCAGCATCATCAGGCCAGCCAACAACACTAACACTAGTCCATTGTTCACATAAACATCACATACATAACAACACAATAAACATAAATAATTGTGCAGATATAGCACTTGTCAAAAATAAAAAATAAAAATTGTTCTAGTTCACCATACTTAGGCCACATGTTACCTCACTGAGTTGTACTGGGAGACTGCTACCTCAGGTATTCCTTATCAGATTTGTACCTTTGGCCTTATTCTGTAGTTCAAAAATTAAGTCATATATATGCAATTGGAAGTGAAATTTAATTTATCATTTAAAATATTTGAAGGATTAAACCTTTGGTGCTTATAAATTTCCAATTCTTCCATTATGTTCAATTTGTGTCCTTTTCTCATTTTGTGCAATATGGTCAAGTTATTCTGTATATTGGTGTAATTGTGGCGGCTATCTATTAGATGTTCTGCATATGACGAATGGATTGAATCTATATTCCTGCTATTGGGTAAATGTTCTTTAAAGCGAGTTTTAAAAGATCTACCTGTCTGACCGATATATTGTTTCTCACAATCATCACAGTGGAGTTTGTATACGCCTCCATCTAAGTACTTATCTTGGGTAGGTTTTGGGTGTTTTAAAAAACGCTGTAGACTGTTATTGGTTCTGTGTGAGATACAGTATCCGAGTTTTTTGAATATGTTGCGGGTTTGTTTTTCAAATGGTGGTGTATAATCCATTGTAATGTATTTAATTTTATTCTTGTTACCACCATTCCATTCTTTGTTGATCGGAGAAGCCCTAAGTTGTTTCCGTTTCTTCTTTATTTTATGGATGCATTTGTCAACTATGGAAGAGTTATAGCCGTTACATTGTGCTATGTATTTTATTATTTTGATTTCAGCAGTAAAATCATTATGTTCCATTGGGACGTTCAGCGCTCTATATACCATGCTGTTGTATGCCGCCATTTTGTGTGACTCTGGATGTCTGGATGAAGCGTGTACGGTGTGATTAGTCTTTGTATTCTTCCTGTAGATCTTGAAACGGTGTTTGTTATCTATTTTACTAATGTTTAGGTCTAGGTAATTTATATTGCCGTCAATTTCTATTTCACTTGTGAACTTGAGAGAAGGGTGTATATTATTGAGGTATTTGTTAAAGTTTGTTAACTGTCTTGACGAACCATTAAAAAGACATAGTATGTCATCTACATACCTGTGGTAGTAGATAATATTTTTCTTGAATTTGTTTTTTGCATTCATTATGTTTTCATTTTCTATGTGGTTGAGGAATATTTCAGCCATGATCCCTGATAAAGGCGTTTATTGTGTTTATATTGTTTATATTGCGTTTATAAATGTTTATTGTGTTGTTATGTATGTGATGTTTATGTGAACAATGGACTAGTGTTAGTGTTGTTGGCTGGCCTGATGATGCTGCCTGTGGCAGCGAAACATGTAGCCATACATTGAAAAAACAAGTACTACTATTGACTGAAAATTAAGGTATGTTGATTGAATAAAGTAGTTCTAAAGCTAAACAATGAACAATGAATACAAATAATTGTTTCAAAATTTGAAATCAGCTGTTTGGAAATATTAGAACAAACAGCTGTTTTATCTCTTATTTTATTCAATTGGTTATGATAATAAATGTATTACAAGAGCACGTGTTGGTTCATCAGTCTATGCCTAACCTAAGATTTTTTCCGATTAAATTTACAAATATTAAAATAAAAATGTTTTTATCAAAATCAATTATAGGCTATGTTACTCAGGGATAGTCTAGCTTTTTATTAGTAAAACTATTTGTTTCAATCGGTTCAATAGTTCCCGAGATTATCCCCTACATACAAACAAACAAATTTTACCTCTTTATAATGACCAAAAGAGGTATAGACAAAAAGCTGTATTTATATTAATTTTATAACCTCAAAGCAAATCTTATAACGTATTAGGCCTATAGCCTACATTAGTTCTATAACTCATCCTATTAAAAAAAATAAAAATTTACACGACATTATACATTATTGATCTAAGTTGTAAACATAGCCCCAAAGTGTAATATATGGTTTTGTTTAAGTATTACAGACGATATTTGAAATCAGCTGTTATATTATAATGTTACTTACGTACATTAAAAGATCTACGAAAAGGCCTATTCAACATCTGCAAAATCTGTAACATCTAATAATTCAAACATCTGCTGTTACATATTATAAATAAAACAGCTGATTTGGATAAAAAAGCTTAACACAACTTGAAATTACGCCTATTGTGGACCGAAACGCGTTTCTTGAAAGCCCTTATACATTGCATAACAACCAACTTGGTCAGTTTAGAAACAGGTAATTAATTTTCACAACCAATAGTGTTTTTAGGTTAGTTAATAGCAAACACAAACAACGAAAAAGGCTTTTTATCCCTATTAAACACATCACTATTAAAATTATGCTAACTTTATTCTTTATTAGGTCTATTTGACCAGTTTGAAATACTGATTTACCGTATAATATTTTGGACATATTTTGTAAATTGAAAATTGCCTCTCTTCTACATCTCTGCCCTATCAATCATCATTCCCGTGAAAATATCATAATATGCAACAATCTGTTTGCATTTGATTCGCCGACGATGTTGGCGGGCACAACGCGTATCCTCTTCTGCTTAATGAGTACAAGTTTACTACACAATCCGGTGTTTCCCGAACGTGCGTGTAAAGTTGTGCAAGACAGGCAGCTTCATTAAGGTTTAAAATCAAGTCTCGTCTCGTCTCAAATCAAAACCAACGAGTCAGAGAGTAATTAATTAATTCATCAACATCCCCCCAGCGGTTGTGCTTTGTTGTTTTTGAATCAAATATTCCAACTTGCAGAGATAATTGAATAGTTGATGAGATTTGGAATAAGTCAGACCGGATGTGCGTCTGTTATTGACTCTGCCTTGTACGGCTTATATTCTTCTTCGCATCAATATAATAATTCGACCACGCAGCTGAACCGCTGACGTGAGTTGAGCAAATTTCAAAAATTAAGTTTATATGCCTACGTTTTAGGGTTTCGACCTACAATTTGGTAAATAGGTCTATTCACGACGGTGCTGAATAGCTGCAAAGTGGTTCGCACGCCATTCCGCATATTGGGAGTATCTTCAATACACAATGCATTGCGTGCTTCGCACGCCATTCCGAATATTAGGAGTATCTTCAATGCACAAAGCATTGCGTGCTTCGCACGCCAACCCGACAGTAAAATCCACCACATGGCTCTGAACCGGGTACTTCTATGGTATTTCACGTTTTGGTCGATTTTGGGGGAACCAAGCGAGCTATAAGGTTGCGTAAAAAAAAAATGTGCAGAATAACATCCTACATTTTTATCTGTGGAAAAAACTCAAAAACAAATTCATTCTCGTAGGAAACCCTAAAAAAAACGTAGTTACTTCCGGTCAAAAAAAACGTGCTTCCGATGTTGGATTTTTTTGGCTAACGAACTCGTCCGAGCGACGTAGACGACCAACATGTGTACCAAATTTGAACCAAATCGGAGTTAAAATGCGGCCACTAGAGTGCGAACAAATATATACATATATATATATATTTATATGATATTTAATGACACCCCAAAACATGTTCTGAGGACCATGATCGGTGCTCATTTGCTACTCCCAACCTTGAGTCTTACCTTAATTAAGGGCCACTGCAATAGCTCATTTTTCCTATGGAAATTCGCTAATAATGTAAAAGAAGAATTCCTGACTGACTGTCTGACTGACTGACTGACTGACTGACTTACTGTCTGTCTGACTGACTGACTGACTGACTGACTGACTGACTGACTGGCTGGCTGGCTGACTGAATTACTGACTGGCTGGCTGGCTGGCTGATTGGCTGACTAACTGACTGAATTACTGACTGTCTGACTAACTCACTGACTCACTGACTGACTGACTAACTGACTGATTGACTGACTGACTGACTGACTGACTGGCTGGCTGGCTGGCTGGCTGGCTGGCTGACGGAATTACTGACTGGCTGGCTGGCTGGCTGGCTGGCTGGCGGACTGACTGACTGACTGACTGACTGACTGACTGGCTGGCTGACTGAATTACTGACTGACTGACTGAATTACTGATTTAAAACCAACATACACAAACAACTATGAATATCTATACTCATATTATAAAGAGGTAAAGTTTGTTTGTTTGTTTGTGTGTTTGTTTGTTTGTTAGTATGTAGGGGGTAATCTCTGGCACTACTGAACCGATTGAAAAAACAGTTTTACTAATAAAAAGCTACACTATCCCTGAGTAACATAGGCTACAATTCATTTCGATAAAAATCTTTTTTTATTCCAATATTTGTAAATTTAGTCGGAAAAAATTCTTAGGTTAGGCCCAGAACGATAAATCAACACATGTATTTACATGTATTACCATAGCAACCAATTAATAACAGATAATATAGCTGTTAGCTCCAATATTTCCATTAACAGCTGATTTCAAAATTTGAAGCAATTATTGATGTATTTCTAGCTTTTAGGTTAGGGTTTTTAAGTGTAGACCTGAGCCTTGCTGGTTCTTTTAACAATTATTATAACTGCTGTTATAAAATGTAAGAAATAATTTAATTTGAACATCTGACATTATTTACCATCTTAGTTTTGAGGTTATTATTAATACTACACCTTTATTATAAATAAAACATAACATATGTTTTTAGAAGGTTACATTAGGGGTTGGCGTGCGGAGCACGCAGGGGTCTCGCCTAGTTTATAATAAGAGTTGAAAATGGTCAAAATACGTTGGTTCATACCCTATAAAAGATGAAACAGCTGATTTGAATCGAAAGCTAAGCAACACAATACTAAGTGTGACCTTACTAAGCCAACACATTATTATGTTTGCTGAATGTATTTACACTCATTAGCATAGCAACCAACTTAGAACATTTAGGCTGGAACCACACTGCATCGAACAAAACAGCCTGAGTCGGTTTCAAACTGACTCAGGCTGTTTGAAGCAAACCAGGGGAACGGAATTAGCACGGTAGTAGAGGAAACGCGATCACACTGGCACAGTCAAACGTTTTGTTTGCTTCAGTCGTAACCAGTCACGCCTGATGTTGTTTGAAGAACCCCGGTTTGAATCAAACATTTTACTATTGAAGGGATGTAAACATCTTTCTTCTTCTATTCTAGAATGTATTTAACAGTATTTGATAATCATTATTATTATTGAATATTTATTTTACAAGGCGAAACTAATGTTTAAAGTTAAATTTTAATCTTTCAATTGCTGTTTATTATTATTTTGATTTTAATACAAATATATTTTACTGTTTCCATACGTTTAAAGTTTAATAAAGGTATAAAATCAATTATAACATAAAAGCTAATATGGTAAACACAGTTAAATGTCCATTCATTGTATATACATTCAATAAACATAAAATTTGTATTCATCCTTCTAGGCCTAACCTAAAATTATTGTGTGTATGTTTAATTTATTTTACCTATCTTAACGGCAACAATATATACAATAATTTTAGGTTAGGCCTAGACTTAAAATAACTACTTTATAGGCCGTAATGTTAGAAAGCCATAGTAAATGTTTACGATTTCATTTAAATAATTTACAAAATATGTTGGTAATTAAAAACGTAAAAGCTACTCAACTTTGAACACGTACTCTATTAGATGCACTATCTATTTATATGTTGGCCTACTTTTGTAAATTACAACAAAAATTACTGGTTCAAATAACAATGATTTAATTGTATCATTAGAACTTCTTCTTTCGTTGTACGGATGCACCCAAAACTGTTGAGGAATTTTAGAATTTTGCAATAAACATTGCCACAAAAATTGGGACGAAATCATCTATTTCCTCATCATCGGACATAACGGTAATATACAGTGGTTAACACGATACTTTTAACACTTGAAAAAAGGGAGAGACGTATCTACAAGCAAATGCCTGGGAACTTTGAGTGAACCGTTTGTTTCAATGTGGGTTGGGAATGTTTCAGTCAAACTGAAACATTTTGTTTCGGTTTGCTTCAAACAAATTGTTTGGCGCAGTGTGGTTTCAGCCTTAGAATCAATTAATTATTTTTCACAGACAACATCTTTAGGTTAGGTTAACAAAATAAAAACAAACGCAAACAAAAAATAAACGAAAAAGGACTATTGTATTATAATTCAAACATCTGTTGTTACATACACAAATAAGAAAGCTTAATTTGGATCATAAGTTTTTTTTAGCCTATACTGAACCAACACACGTTTCTTGAAAGAAATTTAGATTTATTACCATAACAACCAAATCGGCAAATTTAGAATTAAGTAATTATTCTTCACAACCAACAGTTTTTTTAGATCAGGTAATATCAAACACAAAAAATTACTAAATCATAACTCAAAAACCTATCACAATAAAAATTTGTATAACGTTATTCTTTACTAGTCCTATTTGACCAGTTTGAAATACTATCAACTCCTATAAAAGCTAGTGTACGTACGAGCGTACGTGGAGTAACATTTAAAGAAGAAATCATATAACTTAATAATATTACAGCTGATTTCACCCATCATCTGTAATACGCAAACAAAACCTAGCGTAGATTATACTTTGGGGTTATGTTTACAACTTCAATCAATAATATAGCCTGTAATATTAATAACTTTTAAATCATTTGATCTATCAATATGAAATAAAAGGAAATTAAAATATAGTGTTTTTATCTTTCTTCAAATATATATAATAATATACATAAACACAAAATCTTAACAAATATTCCTACAGTTTTATAGTCCTTATAATTGTACACATTTACCGAGTTAAAAATCCCCGTCTGCATAGTTAGGTAGGCCTAGATAAAGTGTGTTGTTTTTTTGTATAAATGATGTATTTCTTATGTGTATCTAATTAATCCGCCTGTGATTTTTCACGGGGAAAATTAAATTGTGAGCCCTCTAGTGATATGTAAAAATTAAGGTTATGTTAAATGTTCAACTTTGTTATACTCACTGAAATGACGTGTTACTTTGTCCTTATTACAAATTACCCCTAATGACGTCATTACATCATAGCCTTAGCAATATGGCGCAGATATTAATGTATTCTGCTTGTATTAATTGCACGCACTTTGTCTTACATTATAAACTTAATTAAAGTACTTTGTGAAAGCGTCACTCAATTGCTAGTCTTGAGTATCAAAAGCGATTCTTTAATTAAATTGAAAATTGCAATTTTAGTTTTCACGAAAGGAAACATTAATTAGGAAAATATTATTTCATTATACTACAACGAAAGCAGCTGTTTTCTTTAACTGTTCTTAGACAAGTAAGTCTTTCTTCCCCATGCACTACACAGAAAATTTACCATGCACCATCTGATTATAAATAAAAATCATTCGACCACGCAGCTGGAACCGCTGACGTGAGTTGAGCAAATTTCCAAAATTAAGTTTATAGGCCTATGTTTTAGGGTTTCAACCAACAACTTGGGAAATAGGTCTATAAACGAAGGTACTGAATAGCTGCAAAATGGTTCGCACGCCATTCCGCATATTGGGAGTATCTTCAACACACAAAGCATTGCGTGCTTCGCACGCCAACCTCACATGGCTTTGGACCGGGTACTTCTATGGTATTTTACGTTTTGATCAATTTTGTGGGAACCATGCGAACTGTAAAGTCGCGTAAAAAAACAAAATGTGCAGAATAACATTTTACATTTATATTTGTAGAAAAAAACTCAAAAACAAATTCATTCTCGTAGGAAAAATCTCAAAAAATAGTTACTTCCTGTCAAAAAACTTGCTTCCGATTGTTGGATTTTTAATGACACCCCAAAACGTGTTCTGTGGACCATGATCGGTGCTCATTTGCTATTCCCGATCTTTGGTCTTACCAAAAGGGCCTCTGCAATAGCTCATTTTCCCTATGGAAATTCGGTAATAAACATTGAAGTTTTATTTAAACAGCTGATCACAACAATAGCACATTTATTTATTACTAGTGAGTTCCATAGCCTGAAATAAGTGTAAACGTAGTGGTTAAGATGTGTTATTTTCTGAAATAAAAAGATGTTGCGATTAAAAGTATGTTACTTTTTCGGTGTAATATAGTGAAAATAAACTGTATCAGTTAACTGACACAAACTTTCTCCCAACTTACTGTAGTCAAAATAATATTGTTTTTAATCATTTTATTTTTTACTACTTTTTAGAACAAAATAAAAAAATAATATTCTACCTACGTCAATCGTATAAAAAAATTGTTGTCCCAGGCGGGATTCGATCGCGCGACCTTTGAATTACTGGCCGTGCTCGCTACCGTGGTGCTACCCCGTGCGGCTGCTGGCTGCCGCGATGCTAGATTGACAACATAAACTTGTTTATTTTTAAACATTTCCCCATAATTATAAAACGCCGAAGTTTTGATAAAAGCGGGTGGTGTCATTTTGTTTGGCATCTTAAGCACTATAAATACTGAAAATTTGATCAAAATCGTTAGAGCCGTTTTTGAGAAATTTGCATTTTTGTCGTTTTTTGTGGGTTTTTAGGGGTAAATTACCCTTAAAAATTAAAAATTCCAAAAAATGAAAAAAAAACGTGGAGATATTAGGGTTTAGTACCTACATACCAAATTTCATGCAAATCGGACCAATAGTGTCCTCTCTGGTCGTGTATACATACTGACAGACTGACAGACAGACACCACTCTAAAAACACTTTTTTGGGTTCAGGGAGCACCAAAACAAAAATTCCACTAAAAATATTTTTGGGTTCAGGGAGCACCAACACAGATAATTGCACTAAACAATTTTTTGGGGTTCTGGGAGCACCAAAACAGATAATTCAACTGAAAATTCAAATTCGAACATTTTTACGAAAACAATACTTTCTCCATATACTACGTATAGGGTGGAGAAAGTAAAAATTGTTTAGGCGATCAGGGGTTTTGCCTCAAAAAGGGGGGAAACATTAAAAATAGGCTATCGTATGAAACTCGCCCGGTTCGTTTTTCCGTACTTGCTAGAAAGTATCGCATTCGGTTCCGCCTTATGCTCGCATATAAAACGCTTACTTACCGAGCGTAATATACTAATTTTAAACTTATTTTCTGTAAAAACTCAAAATACAAATCTGGAAATTATTTAGAATATTAATGTGTACAAATTTATTCTGGGGTTTTAATTGCAAGTAATGGGAAATTTATATCTGACAAAAGTACCCGACATGGATATTTTACATTTCACTAATCCTAGGCCTCTGAACTGTGTAGGCCTATATTTATTAGATAATCTTCGTTTTTAGATAAAAACTGTTTTTCTGTGTCAAAATAAATTAAACGCATTTGATTAAATGTATTTGTGTAATAAAATATTATCTATTTTGTTTCATTATTGCATTGCCGTACGATCCTGGACATCGCCCCCAAGAGGGTCGTGGACTGTCTGACGAAAAATGCCATAAGTCCGTTATTCTCTAACCAATTTCAAAAACTAAAGCCTCAATCGAAAGGAATTAAATTTGATAAAAACAGTTATTCTTGTTTTCGTCACTTTCATTTGAAACTATTAAATGACCGATATTTTGAATATATTTAAGTCAAATCAACATAACGTTTCTCCATGAAAGTAATACTAATACAAAGGGTTGATACAAATTTTGTTATTATTTCATTAAGTAATGTTTTAGATATTAAGTTTTTAATACAAAAATCCATCTTGGTCACAGTAGGTCAACCGATATTATTTTATACAAATGAACGGTGATTTGGTGTTTACTTTCGACCCATGAACAACCCTAGAAAGCATGTGACAAGAGTTACAAAACACCCTGTATAGAGATATGAGACGTGTACAATGTACAGCATGATAGTTTAATCAATTTCATGTCATGTGACTGCTTATTGTTTTATGCTGAGTGTCAACCTGAAGATGACGTCAGACAACGGTGAAACATGTCGGACTAATAACATGGATCGCTATGTCATGCAATACATTTATAACCATTTACTCATAAATAAAGCTATACGAAGGTTAAAATGAGCTTTATTAAATTTCAGCATTTATTTCCACACCGTAGTGTACCCGTTTCCCCAAGGCGTTATCAAAACCGAATGAACTGTTCCAGATAGAGCGTAAACCCTCGGCTCACTGAATCATTTCCCAACCGTATTTGTTATTCATGAACTGGGATTTCAAAGATGTTGGGTCTGATTTTTATGACGTCATGGCGAAATGAGTTTTAAATGTGATTACTGAACGGTAACAAGATCACAATGTCTGGTCGGGAGTTTGTAAAGCCAACAGGCCGACACGGACATGAACCGAATGTTATAGCTTGGCTTGGGGAGATTAAGGTAAAGTATCAATGTAAGCAGACTGGAATATCGATTAGCCTGTACAGTATGGGCACGGACAATGCTAATGAATTACCATAGGAAAGATGAGCTATTTCAGTGA
>JAGFPH010002750.1:66029-93866 GCA_018207615.1 Philaenus spumarius | reverse complement strand
CGGATAGAATGGCCGTACTGACTGCCACAAGTTTTCATAAATTCTTTTAATATATAGATAGGATATTGAAGATATAAAGACAATTAATTGCATATAATGAAACATGAAAATTAGCTTAAAATAACGTTATGTAAAAAAAACGTTTAATCCAATTTAAAAATGTATAGAGTGGTCTTTGTCGAAAACGTGCTCCTTCATGGTCAAAATGAGGCAAACCCGAAAAAAGTGCGAACATTTCACAGATTTTGGGATATTGGGGTGCCAATGTCGAAAACTTGGATTTTGCATCTCAGTCACATCCCAAACAAACCTACTACCTCCACTTGATGCAACTTAGGGCCCCTTTTTCATGCTAGGTCACTGGACTACTCGTCCTGTTTCTGTTTGTTTTCATCGTGAACGTTTATGTGCTTTGCGTGATTAATTGAGTCCCCTTACGCAGAGTAAAGTGTTTGCAATGAAACTTCTACTTGTATTTGGTACTTATAATTTATTTAAGAACTTTAACATTTAATTTACAGCATCATCTTCAAGCCCCTTAATTTTATAAGGCATTCTGTTCAGACTTCAACGTTAAAACGATTTATAATTAATAAAAAAAAGCTTTAGTATACAAAAAATAGTTGTTCTAATCTTTCAATCCGAAAAAGTGTGTAACATCAAAGAAACACTTATTATACAGATATTATATCTTGTACAATTTAAATTTTAAACATACATAAACAATGTATGATAAAATGAGTATAATAAGTAAAGAAAAAATATTTGGTATTTGAGAACCATTTATTTTACTCTTTAAACAATTTCTAAACATAAATAAACATTTATTCATAAATCCTTATAAATAAAACTGAGAATCTGTGTGTGTGTGTGTGGGTCGCCGTACGGACAAATTATAGAGAGTTAAGCCATAAAATTTTCAGGAAATGTTCCTTAGGTAATGTAGTTTTGCACCTATGTCTTAGTTTTTTGTATTTCCTCTAGGGCTTTGACCCACGGGCACCCAAAAAAATGCAATGTTAATCTTATGGAGTGAAAAAGACGTAAAAATCAAAACATTTGTCTGCTATTAAACTAACACAGCTGTGGTATATACTGTTTATTTTAATTCACTGCCATCGAAATTAGACATATGGGTTAAATATTGATATGCCAAACAATTAGATTATGTGTATAAAATATTAGTTAAATTCACTGATTGTCGAATCCATTTTTTTCTTCTTTATTGTTGATTCAGTGTTGATTCAGTAATCAGCTGTACTCTCTAATATTTTCATTAAAAGTTTATTTCAAATTTTAAATCAATTATTAGTATATTTCTAATTTTTAGGTTAGGTTTTTTTTTATTAAAGTGTAGGCCTTGCTGACTACACAACGGGTTCCAACAGGGAGTGTGTGGGGGAGGGGGTTGGCGTGCGGAGCACGCAGGGGTCTCCCCTAGTATAACATAAATAAACGTTTATAAGGTTATTTTCCAATGCCAATTCTGTTCACGGTTCCACACCTACGACTGAGAAGTCTGAATCAACTCAAAAGGCTTCAGTCTTTTGAGGCGTCGCGCTAACTTTGCGTTGTGCTTTTTAGCTTGCTTTTGTATTTCGGCCTCTACCGATTCGATCTTCAAGTCCCTGTGGATGGTGTCATTATTCGCATACCAAGGAGCTTTCACTAAATTCCCTCAATACTTTATTTTGAAAGGTGTGAATAATTTTGATGTTATACTTCTTGGTGTAACGCCAAAGCTGTATACTAACTACATAACCATACAGGTTTTAAAATTTGCTTGTATAGCACCAATTTGTTATGTATAGACAATTCTGGCTTTCTTCCAATCAGCCAATGCATTTTATTTAGTTGAATGCAAAGTTGTTCGCGTTCCTTCCAACGTAGCTTGGCATCAAGGTTCTCACACCAAGATATTTCGCACTGTATTCACATTTTCTATTTGTAAAGTTGACATGTATTGATTTTGTGTCATTAACCTTGAGGCTCTTTTTACTCCAAGCAGTGACATGGTCAGCCGCTTTTTGTAGTTTATACTGAGAACGGCTGAACGCATAAAGCTGCGTTTGAGCCGTTAGACACAGCATTTATTCGGGAAGGTTTAGGAGGAATCCAAATTCGAAAAAGTCCACTCGTCCAAAAGTTGTGACGTCATTAGTGACCAAAGACATTTCGGCCTCTTTTGCTTATAACTTTAGACTGGTAGCACCTATACTCAATTTGAGATTCGCATTAGATTCAGTTCGCAGAGTTCTTTGACCATCCACCGAGCCGATTCTGTAGGCTGCATAGTTTAGGAGTTATAATACAAAAAGTGTGTGTTTTCTTAAACCCTGGTTTTACCGACTTTTAAGCAGCTGTAGCTTTTCAACGGTAGGTTTTAGGAAAAATCTGAGACAATTTTGACGAATATAAATTTAATTCTCTACAACTTTTATATTTAACATTTTTCTCCAACGTGATCTAAAAGGTCAAAAATTAAAAAATCTTTTGATAGGTTGGTTCTGTCGGTAGTTTTTCTTTAAGGCATTTTAGGGCGTTATTGCAAGTGGACAAGTCAGCGAGTACTTAAACGAAACTCAAATCTTCAACTCTGACAGCTAGACTTGGTCCAAGATACTCGAGCTGAGTACTGCCAATCAGCATTTTGACCATACCGACCTATCGAGGTATCCAAGAGCCTGTCCCTTGAAGGACTCTTTAAGTCAAGTGACCCGAACGGTACTTAAGTGATAACGAAGGCAATTTAGGAATCCCTCCCAGAGTGCAATTAGTGTTGATGGGCAGTTAATGAAATTACAGGCTGCGATTACAAATAATGTGCCGTCACAATCCTTCCGTTTGCCTTGCAAACATTAATTACTCTGGTTACAATTGGTCAATGTTAATTAGGATAAAACGTATGAACAACCTCACTAAGCTGGATTTAAGGAAACTAACAGGATGAATGGCGTCAAGGAGTGCGGTTTTTAACATCAGCTTCTAAGTAGCAAGAGAATTAATTAGCGAACAATCAAATTAAATTCGCGAGTACTGTATCGTCACTATAGGAATGTGTCCCGAGTGGACAAGAAAAGTGTGAGCCCTACCTTTTGTGTAGTGTTTGGTTTCAGCGGTAAAACCATAATAAAAAAATATAGACATATGTTGCTTTTCTCTGTTTAAAGTTATAATTTATTAATGATGGATGTTCTATTTTATTATTAATTATTCGAACATTTGCTGCCATTAAAATTAATACACGACGTAACGGGAATAAATATGAATCAACTCACTTTAGCAAGTGACTAACAACTAAAGGAACATAAACCTAGAATCAACCTGGAGATCTAGGCCTATGTTAAAGAAAACAATGTAAAACTAAAATATACCACTAACCTTAAACATATACGTGGTACATCTCAGAGCTGAAACTGAGAAATCACAAAAACAATATGACAAACACACACCTGACGGCAAACACGTGTTGACAGACCGGGGTTAGAACAACATCAGTGAATCAATCTGTTTACAGGTGTTACCTTCCTCCTGGCTAAGCAAAGGATCATACAGAATATAAAAACGTTGATTCAACTAAGTAACCGCAGTACAACTTTCTCGCAGAAAGTTTTCGTTTGACCTAAAAATACAAATTTGTCTCGCTAGTGATAACACTTCCACAATAGTCCGTGTGCCAGTAACTTTTCCACTATCAGAGAGTTAACCAGAAGAAACTTTCAGAGCATGTTTGGGCGGTCGTATGAAGTACAATGAGCTATGAGACATCCCAGCTTTCAAAAATGGCTTCCATTGGAAGGCGTGGGAAGGTCATTTTCAGTGTGTTCTTTAAAAATGCATAGTTTTCGAACCAAACAAGATATTAAACTTCTAAAAACTCTATGATGTTCCTTAAAGACTCTAGTTTCGAATGATAAAGCTTAAATTGGTTCTACGTATGATAGTATGTGAGAAACGGTGATTATTTTGTAAATAACTCTGAAACGGCAATACCTATCAAAATAACGTTCGATAAAAACGTTGCAGTTCGAGGAAAGAGCTTTAATTTGGTGTACTTAGTATTTAGAGTATGTCATACAGTATGGCGTGGAGAGGCTGGAACTTTTCAAAACGGGTAGTCTCAGACGCGCCTCCGTTCAGATCACTTATAGTATTCGCTTGGTTCGCTCATTACTTAAATCCCCCTCTTTTACCACTTCCATAAATTTCAAACTTACATTTCTCAAGATCAAACACCCCCTCCCACCTACCACCACCACAACCACCTTCCGGCCGCAGTTCTTCCTCAACCACTTCAGTAAAATTTCAAACTACATTTACAAATTTCTAAATAAATTACCTATATTTAAATAACAGTTTTACAAATACACATCCATTTTCAACGGAGAAAAAATTTATTTATAATGAGACGAAGAATCACATGTACTAACACATGTCCGTTGTCTACGTCGCTCGGACGAGTTCGTTAGCCAAAAAAATCCAACAATCGGAAGTTTTTTGACCGGAAGTAACTATTTCTTTAGGTTTTTCCTACGAGAATGAATTTGTTTTTGAGTTTTTTCTACAAATATAAATGTAGAATGTTATTCTGTACATTTTGTTTTTTTACGCGACCGTATAGCTCGATTGGTTCCCCCAAAATCGATCAAAACGTAAAATACCATAGAGGTACCCGGTTCAAATCCATGTGGTGGATTCTACCTTGGAGTTGGCGTGCGAAGCACGCAATATTTTGTGTATTGAAAATACTCCCAATATGCGGAATGGCGAACGAACCATTTTGCAGCTATTCAGCATCGTCGTGATTAGACCTACTTCCCAAATTGTTGGTTGAAACCCTAAAACATAGGCCTATAAACTTAATTTTGGAAATTTGCTCAACTCATGTCAGCGATTCAGCTGCGTGGTCGAATTGTTATTATTATCACACAAATTCCTCTAATTCAAGAAATCACATATAACTAAAGGCGGGGAAAATATTTCATACAAATCACAAAGAGGATAAAATCGCAACTGGAACGACGAGATTTAGCACGGCACCGCCATCGCAGTTTCTGTATATAAGCCTGCCGTGAGACAATAAAAGGGGATCTGCAGATGTTAATCTTATTACGACAAGTGAAAACAAAACCCCCAACTAATTAATAATCATGGCTTTATTGATTTCCGCCCTTAGTACTTTCCCGCCCCATCTTTGCCCGACGTAGAAAGCTATTTTAATTAGAATCTTTAAAAGGGTGACATAAGGCGCTTAAAGCAAGTGCTTGTTAAAAGGGAAATTGCATTAAGGGATTTATTTGGTGTCAGCACGAGGTAGCGAGTGATGTAGTTGCTGTCTGTTCATTATTTCATTACCAACTATGCGAAACGAAATAAACTAGAAAGAAACAAATTAAATTAATAATGCTCCGGATGTTTCGAAATGAATATTAAGGTTTTAAGGCTTTTTAGTGTTTATTACATTCAGGGGTTTACTCGTAATTTTTCCAGTACCGGAACGCTGCCGAAACTGAACAAAAATACCCCACCGGAAAATTTTTCAACTTTTCACTTCTAAAACACGTATTTTTAGCGAGTTTAAGGGAGCAGATAATATACTTACTTTTATAAGAAATGTACACACATATAGTATGTGACTATTTTTGTACATGTTTATAGCACCTAGGAAATTTTAGAGACACATACTCATTTAAGCAAAAACTTAGCAAAATGTCTCTTACTTAGTCAATAGCCTTTATCAGAAATTTAAATTCTCGGTAAAAGACTGTAAACACAAGAAATGTGTAAATCAAGAAATGACTTTTCTTATACAAAAACAATTAAACACAAGCAAGCTTATCACAAGAACACAACACACAAATACAGACGCTAAATTTCCGTGAGGCAGGTGTTCAGGTAGGCTATCTACGTTTTATAGCCCAGTCGGTATAGGTTACAACTACCAGTAATTTGCAATACGGCTGAATTTTATTTTCATAAGTACATTAAAGTATGTAGATTAACATAAAAAAAAAGTTTACCAGTCTATCGATTTCCCAAAGTCGAAAAAAAATCGATTATCATTTTTTTCTATTATCCTTAATATTTCGAGCTGGGATGAAGATAGAGAAAATAAAAAATACCACCGTGTAGGGGAGGTATTTTTCAATAAAAAAGGTCATATGTATTTATTTCGTCCGAGCAATGGTTTGTGTGGAAAAAAATCGATAATGCAGGTATGTATTTTGCAGCAGGGGAAATCACTAAAAGGGGACATCTTATTCATATATGAAGCGTTGGCTCATTCTAAATTGGCCGAATTTTAATATATCGAATTGAAACTTGACATAGGAGTTAAAATATATATTGTAAACATTTATGCTGAGTCTCAGCTTGTTATCTTGAAAATTACCCGATCTAGAGCCACTTGACTTATTAATGGGTTTCTCGATTTTAGGAGTACCGGACCCACCAATTCATTTTAAACAGCTCCAGTTTAGAAAATTTTCAAAATATCAACCTCGAAACTTTGTGTTCATTGTTGCAAATTGTTGTGTATCGAAAGCCCTCGGTTTATTAGGCTACAGAGGCCTCTGTTAAATGTTCAAATCAAATCATTTCGTATATTTTATAACAGCAGTTATAATAAAGGTTAAAAGAACCAGCAAGGCTCAAGGTCTACACTTTAATAAAAACCGAACCTAAAAGTTAGAATCATAAATAGTTGCTTCAAAGTTTGAAATCAGCTTTTAATGGAAATTTTGGAGCAAACAGCTGTTTTATCTGTTATTTTATTCAACTAGTAAGCCCCCGTGAAAAATCACAGACAGATTAGCTAGCTACACATCAGAAATACATAATTTAAAAAAATCTATATACATAATTAATTTGCTAGGGGTTATTTTGTGAGTAGAACTCCTCCTAGAGTTTTAACCGATTTTGATGTTTTTGGTGTCATTTTACAGAGCTCACTCTGAAGTTGTGCTTCCCTTAAAATGAGCTCAATGTATGTTAAGGGCTTTGCCCCAGTGGCCCTCAAAGTTGCCATGTTAATCTTATGGAAGGTCAATCTTAAGGAAGAAGAAGAAAGATTTCTTTTGATTTTATCAGGGGCACAAAAAACAGCTGTTCGTATGAAAAGCTTAAAACAGCTGATTTTGATCAACAACTGATTTGGATCAAAAACTGAATATAATTTTAGGTTAGGTAAATCAAGCAATAGAGAAGCATTGCCCGGTCCACTAGTACTATTTAAAAACAACAGACTTTATCTAGATCTACCTATGATGAAGGTGATTTTTAACTCCTTAAATACCTTAATTGTGTACAATAAGGATTGTAAAACTGTAGGCCTATTTGTTAAAATTGTGTATTTATATTCATTATTATATATCCAAATAAAAATAAAAATATTATATTTTATTTGCTTTCTAACTTCATATTGATAGATGAAATGATTTAAAAGTTACTAATATTATAATGAAGAAATTAATAATGGAATATGTTTATGTGTTATACGAAGATGTACGAATGTTTCCGAAGTTAAACGATTGGGTACTCTTATTTAATCTTGTTTAAATGAATATATTGCTAATAAAGGGGTATTTATATTTATTTTATAACCTCAATGCAAATCTTATAACGTATTATAGGTTACATTAGTTCTTTAATTCATTTTTCTTTTTATATCAACTTCACAAGACTTATATTGATTGAAGTTGTTAACATAACCCCAAAGTATAATCTACGCTAGGTTTTGTTTAAGTATTACAGATGATGGGTGAAATCAGCTGTTATGTTGTTACTCACGGACGTACTCTCGCTTTTATAGGCGTTGATTGGTTGCTATGGTAATAAATATAAATACATGTGTTGGTTCATCAATCTCGGCCTAACCTAAGAATTTTTTTCGACTAAATTTACAAATATTAAGATAAAAAATGTTTTTATCAAAATTAATGATAGCCTATGTTACTCAGGGATAGGGTAGTTTTTTATTAGTAAAACTATTTTTTTCAATCGGTTTAGTATTTCCAGAGCTTACCCCTACATACAAACAAACAAATTGTACCTCTTTATAATATTAGTATAGATAGTAAGCTTCGAACATACTTTTTAAGGCCAGAAAAATTCCTTCAATAAATTATCGAATCGCTTTAACGCTAAAACAAACAATATTGTATCCTGCCGACGTGTATTTTGCGCATATATTGGCCGAGCTAAAACTGTAAACAACGTCCATTGGGGACGGGACATACGCTGTAAATATTGACGACATCCCTGTGAAACAACATGTGTTAATAATGATTATGTAGCCTATGTATTGATATTCTGTATACAATCAACCCCCACCCCCGCCCCCTACCTCCCGTCCATATTGCCGGCAACTGTTACCATTACAATGTGTTATCCGAGGGAAATAAATCAACACCAATAAATTACAATATTTCCCTACAAAATGCCACATTGGGAACACTGGCGCTGGAATTAACCCGGGCGTGTTTCGTGCTTTTGTGGGAAAAAGTTCAATGTTTTGCGGAGGATTATGAAATGTCACGACACTCGACAGTAAAATGTTCATCGATCGCGACTATAAGAGTCTGTAACGGTTCATACTAGAGTACCCAGCAGTATCGGTAAATTGTCAAAGAACACTTAAAACAAATAAATATAATTTTCAAATATTATTGTAAGTATAGGTTAAGCTTACCAGACTAAAAAATGTTTACTTCTGGACAAAAAATGTGCTTCCGATTGTTGGATTGATGTCTAACGAACTCGTCCGACCACCTTAGAAAACCAACGTGTGTACCAAATTAGGACCAAATAGGACGTAAACTGCAGCCGTTAAGACTGCGAACACATATTATAATACATATTTATATTATTAAAAGCCAAATACCACTTACTCACTGACTCATCACGAAATCTCAAAAACTACTGAACGGATTGGAACGAAATTTGGCATGCAGCTTCCTCTAGGGCCATAGGTGCTCACTAAGAAAGGGTTTAGAAAAATTCTAAATCTTAGGGGGGGTTTGGGGGGGGTCAAAGTTACTAAATCACCATTTCTCCAAAACTAACAAACGGATTGGAATGAAATTTGGTATGTAGCTTTCTCTAGGGCCATAAGTGCTCGCTAAGAAATGTTGAAAGGCATTGGGAGCGCATTGGCAAAACGTTTTAAACCTTTTTTCGTACGTCTATACAGGCCTAATTGACATGTTTTGTGCGTAATATATAAAATGTCTATTGATACTGCTAAAATCTAAATATATTTTTCTTACCTATCATTAGTATGTATTCTTTTTCTTGCTATTTCTTCCCAACATTAGTTTCTCCTTGCATTGCCCATGTAGATTGTGAAATGGATCATAAAGTTCTTTGTACTCCTGAAATAAAGTGATTTACCTTAAAATTGATCATCCATGGATGACAAGCACAAGAAAATACAAAACACTACGATACTGAAAGAAGGAACGATACACAACAAGCAGGTGAAAACACACTATAGTATAGAGAAAGTATAGTGATCGCAAAAAAAATCGATGTTGAGATTTTTGTGGAAATATCCGTTTTGAGACCCCCTGAGTCCAAAAAAGTGGTTTTTACAAAATATCTGTCTGTAAGAATGTCTGTATGTATACAAAGCTAAAGCGAAAACTATTCGATCGATTTCAAACAAATTTGCACCAGACATGTCAAGTAGGCCTGTATACATGCACGAAGAACGGTTTTGAAAAATTTTGAAAAAAACCCCTTTTTGGCAAAAACAAACCAAAAAAACCAGTTATTTTTGTATAAAAAAACGGCTCTAACGATTTTGATAAAATTTGGCCTTTGTAGCCTTTAATGTACCCTACCATATGCAAAAAAACGCATCTTTCTAAAAATTCTCGTTTTGCTAATAATAATATTAATAACTGATTTTTGGGGGTTTTTTGGCCATAAAGGGGGTTGTTTTTCAAAACCTTTTTTCGAGCATCTATACATGCCTAATTGACGTGTTTGGTGCAATTTTTTTCGAAATCGAGCTAATAGTTTTCTTTCTAGCTAATAATAATAATATTTATTAGTTAATCTCCTGCTCTAATAAATCACCTCTCCTTGAATCTGTTTAATAATTTAAACTAGTGGACCCGGCAATGCTTCGCTATTGCCATTGCTTGATTTACCTAACCTAAAATTATATTCAGTTTTTGATCCAATTCAGTTGTTGATCAAAATCAGCTGTTGATCAAAATCAGCTGGTTTAAGCTTTTCATACGAACAGCTGTTTTTTGTGCCACTGATAAAATCAAAAGAAATCTTTCTTCTTCTTCCTTAAGATTGACCTTCCATAAGATTAACATTGAAACTTTGAGGGCTACTGGGGAGTATCCCTGAGGACCGATGTAAATTATAATGGGATTCTGCTCATCTACAGGACACTACCTTTCTAACGGTATGCGCGAATTTCTCCTACGATGTACACAAGCTGAGAAAAAAGGACGACAAGTTTTGTGCTTGCCTATTAATATATAGATATGTTTGTGAGAAAGTATGTGCCAGTTCCTGGTACCGTTTATTTTTGTATTTCCTCCGCTACGGAGCCAACAAAATATAGTCGACAAACATTCATATCGACGATGTTTCTCGAATGTACGCTGAAGAAGCCGAAGCGGAGATTCCAAGTCGTTGATCGGCGGAACCCCTGGCTGCACATAAACAGATCCATCACGTCTTGGTATGCACTCGGAGCATTCGAAATCTCCGGTCACGACGTGACGTGACGTGACGTGACGTGACGTGACGTGACGTGACGGATCTATATAACCACCTCCATTTGATTGCATAGGGAGCATACGTGACGCGTCTGTATGATCTTACCTTTAAAATCCTTCCTGGAATGTGTACTCTCTTTAAATACCCTGGAAGTGAGATGGGCAACGACCATCTCCTGGTCTGCGAGGAATTGGACGGACAGAAACGAAAGGGAAACGACCAAACTGGTATTTATTGGAAAGCTAGATCAAGAACGGCGTGATAAACATTTGAAACGACAATATTCGGTAGTAGTTTCCACACTATTTACTTACGTACATCAAGAATGCCACATTACAAAAGATGCACGATTTTTAAAGCATTTGCCTAAAGAGCTTTACGACGGCGTTCATCTTATCTTTTCCACTTAAGGTATGATTTATACAAGCAATATTCTTCGTGTTCAAAGTAGGATCACGTATTTTACAAACATTATCATCTATATAAGGTCCTTGTTGGCATACTTTCACCGTAAACAGGTAATCCTCTATACTCAGTACTATTTTCAAGTTAACCATTATCAAAGTATAGTTGTGACATATAATCCTTTTATTCCTGCAAGCAGTATTTTCAAAGAACTAAGAGAGACTGTTTTTAGCGAATTTTTTGGGGATTTTTTTTTTTGTTGATACCTAAGGTCAAGAGTGTAAATGAGTACAGATCACGGCTCCCAGAACACGTTTTGAGGGGTCATTGAAAATTGTACACAAACATATACCGGGTGTTCGGAAAGTCAGGAAACGGTTTAATATTTCGTATATAAGAAAAATTTAAAGGTAGATGTGATTGGGGATGTGAGTAGCTATTTTATTAAGATTTCCAAAAATGTATCCGCCATCTTGGACCCGCCATTTTGAATGTAACTTTGTTTTTTTTAATAGGAAGGTGGCCATGTGATAGTTCATTTCGATGTAGATTTTCACCAACGGTGAAATTTGCACATCCATATCTTTAACCGATTAAAAATGGCGGCCAAAAAACAACGAAATCGTGTTTTCCGATTTTGCCCCATCTTGCTGTACTATTTTTTTTAAACATATTAATTATTAATCTTTTTGGATTAAGAATTAAATAACCTTTCAAACGATATGCCGCACAACTATATTTGGTTGAAAAACTCGAAATCAACTCAAAAATTTTAAATATTCCCAAATATCGTTGTGTGCCATATCGTTTGAAAGCTTATTTAATTCTAAATCCAAAAAGAATATATATGTATACTAGTGGACCTGGCAATGCTTCGCTACTACTTGATTTAATTTTAAGGGTGGTTATCCCATTTCATCAACTTAACTTAAGTAATCAAATTTCAAATGTTTTTATACCACTTAAGAATAATATTAAATAATTTTAGATTTATAGTTAGCAGGAATTTAGTGTAATTTATTTTTATTGTATAGGGGTAGCTATCCCATTCAAATCTATTTGTTTGTAGTCACCATAAACTCTAAAAAGATCCTGGTATGTGCAAAATATGAAATTTCAGTAAAATATTTTTAAGTAGTTTTGAGAGTATAGAAAAAGTAAGTGAATTAATTATAACGTCTAAACACTTCTGGCAACGATTTGGATTAAGTGTTAATTTTTTAGCGAAAACGATCAAATAGTTTTTGTAATTTTATAACTTTGCTCAGCTAACGTCAGCGGTTCAGCTGCGTAGTCGAATTATTTTTATTTGTAATTTACTAGCTGAGTTCCCGTGCTTCGCTACAGGGAATGTTTTGCATCACTATGCACATAACAAAATTGCAATAATTCTCTCTCATTTTCTTTCATCTTTTATTTCACGAAAGTGAATTAGTACATGTATAATCAATTAGTTAGGAATTTATTGTTCATTGTCTGCCCGTCAATCGTCTTCGTCAGGGTATGTGGGCTGAATAAATTAAACAAATTAAAAATAAAGAATTCAGAGTGAAGAGCGTCTTCTGTTTCAACCGCTAAATCTGCTGCAGACTGTTAAATCACAGTCTTAGCTTAATGTTGCAGATTGCCCAGATAGCCTAAGACTTTAATATGCGAATGCATAGGGATAGGATTGACCAGCTTACGTTTTAAAATATTTTCTTAAAATTAATAAGTGCAAAATTTCAGCTCTCTAGCTTTAATTAAAGAATCTATATATTAATAGGCAAGCACAAAACTTGTCGTCCTTTTTTCTCAGCTTGTGTGCATCGTAGGAGAAATTCGCGCATACCGTTAGAAAGGTAGTGTCCTGTAGATGAGCAGAATCCCATTATAATTTACATCGGTCCTCAGGGATACGCCCCAGTGGAACTCAAAGTTTCAATGTTAATCTTATGGAAGGTCAATCTTAAGGAAGAAGAAAAAATATTTCTTTCGATTTTATCAGGGGCACAAAAAACAGCTGTTCGTATGAAAAGCTTAAAACAGCTGATTTTGATCAACAACTTATTTGGATCAAAAACTAAATATAATTTTAGGTTAGGTAAATCAAGCAATAGCGAAGCATTGCCGGGTCCACTAGTACGAATTAATATGTACTGTTTTTAGAAGTTCTTATCACATTTTCACCCCTAAGCAGCACGTAACAAAATGTAAAACTGGTTTACTTTGTATATGTGCTTTTCAAGAAATAAATGTACAAAACTTCAGCTTTCTAGCTTTAAGAAAATTTTGATAAACAATATTTTTTGTTTTAGGGGTTGTTTCAACCCTTAAATGCCAAATATTTTAAAACCCTTTCTTAGTGCGCCTCTAGCGCCTATGAGTAATATGTGTACCAAATTTCACGTTTCTAGGCGGTATTCAATTAATATTTATAGTTTTAGGAGTTGTTACTACATTTTCACCCATTTAGTAGAACGTGACAAAATGTAAAAGTGGTTTATTTTTTATATGTACCTATCTTTTAGGAAATAAATATACAAAATTTCAGCTTTCTAGCTTTAAGGAAAATATAGCAAACAATATTTATTGTTTTAGGGGTTGTTTAACCCTTAAAGGCCAAATATTTTAAAAATACTTTCTTAGTGCGCCTCTAGCGTTTATGAGCAACATGTGTAATAAATTTCACGTTCCTAGGCGGTATGGTTTTTGAGATCTATAACAAACAATAATTATTGTTTTAAGGGTTGTTTAACCCTTTTTTCTATATTTTAATAGCTATCCTGCTATTCGGGGTGGAGACAAATCCAACAAATCAAAGCTTATAAAAATTGGTTCAGCCGTTCTTGAGTTATAAGTGGTGTAACTAACCCGATTTTGTTTTATTTATGTGTAACCCAGATGGGTGCATGGTAAATTTTCTGTGTAGTGCACGGGAAAGAAAGACTTACTTGTCTAAGAACAGCTAAAGAAAACAGCTGTTTTTGGTGTAGTAAAATTAAATTATACTTTCCTAATTACAGTTTCCTTTCGTGAACACTAAAATTGCAATTTTCAATTTAATTAAAGAATCGCTTTTGATACTCAAGACTAGCAATTGAGTGACGCTTTCACAAAGTACTTTAATTAAGTTTATAATGTAAGACAAAGTGCGTGCAATTAATACAAGCAGAATACATTAATATCTGCGCCATATTGCTAAGGCTATGATGTAATGACGTCATTAGGGGTAATTTGTAATAAAGACACATTACGTCATTACATCGAGTATAACAAAGTTGGACAATTAACATAACCTTAATTTTTACATATCACTAGAGGGCTCAATCCCCGTTCTCGCTTCACACACCAACCCCGGCGGGGAAGCAAATGCAAACAGATTATTGCACACTATGATATTTTCACGAGAACGATATTGATTATCACACAGATTTGTTATTCTTTATATAGAAGAGAGAACATTTTAAAGTTAAAACATATGACCAAAATGTGATACGATAAAGTAGCATTTCAAACTGGTCAAATGTGCCTAGTAAAGAATAATGTCGACATAATTTTAATAGTACTAGGTGTTTGAATTATTACGTATTAAGCCTTTGTCGTTGTTTGTGCTTGATATTACTTAACCTAAACAATTTGGAAAACGGTTGACCCTAAAGGCCATCCATGTAACTTCCCGCTAAGTTTAATTACAACAAACACTATTTTTGTAAATTTTGAACTGCCATAACTTTTGAATGAATCAACCGATTTTTATGCGATTTGCGGCAATCGATGCAGTTTTTTAAGTCCATTGAAAGAATCAACAACAAAAATTTTTCAGATGAAAATTTTCGGAGAAATTGAGGGAAAACGATTTTTATGCGATTTGCGGCAATCGATGCAGTTTTTCGAGTCCATTGAAAGAATCGACAACAAAAATTTTTCTGATGAAAAATTTCGGAGAAATTGAGAAAAAACACTTTTTTTATTTTCTTTCGTTCACGATATCTCACGAACGAATTAACCGATTTTGACCGGACTGGTAGCGATCGACGTCGCTTTTCAAGGTTAAAAGCTGATTAGATTTTGGAATTGATCGGTAAAGCCATTTAAAAGTTATTTAAAAAAAACCTGATTTGAAAAAAAATTATTTCTTAGTTTTTTCGAAATTTCTCAGAACCTGCCGGTCCGAATTAGTTGAAATTTTCAGGAAATCTAAGTTTGATACTCTTTAGAACGCCGTTTGGTAGGATCCAATCGGTTAAGCCGTTCAAAAGTTATAAGCGGGTCACATACTTACATACACACACACACACATACATACAGACAGGGTGACACCCTCTCGGGAGTGGTCAGCGAAGATTCCTAGGACCTCAAAACGTCGAGATCTGATGAATACTCGATTTTCGAAAAACGGGGTGAAACCAATAACTTCCCGATTTTAGAAAATTTTCAATAGCGGGAAGTTAAAAAAACTGTTGATGAATAATTGCCTGATTCTAAATTTGCCAATTTGGTTACTATGGTAGTAAATCTAAATGCTTTCATGAAATGTTTGTTGGCGCAGTATAGGCGTAACATAAAATTGTGTTAAGCTTTTGATTCAAATCTGCTACTGTATTTGTAATTGTAACAAGAGATGTCTGAATTATAATACAGTACGCTTTTTTTAAAATATTGTTTGTGTGTTTGTTTTGTTAAACGTAGCCATTCAGTTTACTTCAACTAAAATAATGTTTAAACGTCTACGGAAACTCAACCCGTTACAAATCATAAACAAAGAATTCGGTAAATTGAAGATGACGTGAGTTGAGCGAATTTCTAAAATTAAGTTTATATGTTTTAGGGTTTCAATCAACTGTTTGGGAAATTGGTGTACTCGCAAAGGCGCTGAATAGCTGCCAGCGTGTACGAAATATATTAGTAGAATCCAGCCCGGGTTCAAGCGTTGCCTCGCTACGCTCGCAGTGGATACACTCTCTTTGCGAATTTGCACCTTGACCTTGCGCCTACTAAAAATCCCAAAAAATATTTACTTCCTGTCAAAAAATGTGCTTCCGGTGGTTGGATTTGTTTGGCTGTCGAACTCGTCTGAGCGACTTAGACACGTGTGTACCGAATTTGGACCAAATCGGACCTAAATGCGGCCGCTAGAGTGCGAACAAATAGGCATATACGTACATCTATCTATATAATAAAAATGAATTGCTGTTCCTTTCTAAGCGCATCACTTGAGAACGGCTGGACCAATTTAGCTATTTTTTGTTTTAAATGTTCGTAATAATCCCAACAATTTTTTTACATAAAGAAAAATTTGAAAAGTTTCCCGAAAAAATTTCAAGTTTGGAAAAACTAATCAGCCTCTTTTGTATGGACTCCAGACCATAGCGCACAAAAACAGCTGTTCGTATGAAAAGCTTAGCAACACGTCATGTTTGTTTACATGCATTACCATAGCAACATTACTTAGCATTTATAATCGGTTTATTATTCTTCAAACCCAACAGCATTTTTAGGTTAGATTGACCAACTTAAAGCAAACAAAAACAAAAAACATCTAAAAATGCTGACTATATTTTAATTAAATTCAAACATTAGTAGTTACATAATATATAAAACAGCTGGTTTGGATCAAAAACTTAACATAATTTTAGGTTAGACCTACAATGAACCAAAACACGTTTATTTGCAACCAATTGTTCAAAATTAAAATCAGGTTTTTACAATTCTTCAAAAATATCAGTTTTTTTTAGATTAAGTAAAAGAAAACAAACAGTTTATTGTATTATCTATAAAAGTTTACAAACTATAAATTGAAATTTGTGTAGGCCTAGTATATTCTTAAGTGGCATAAAAACCATTTTGCAGTCTATGTAAGTCTATGTAATGAAATGGAATAACTAAACTTTACGATCCATTGCTGGGTCCACTAGTATATATATAAATTTTAATGACACCCAAAATCGTGTATTGAGGACCATGATCGGTGCTCATTTACTACTATCGACCTTAGGTCTCACCATAAGGGTCACTGAAATAGCTCATCTTTCCAATGGAAATTCGCTAATAACAAACAATGCTAGCCCAGATTTGATTAAAAATGAACTAAATTACCTTGGATTTGATTTTTAAAATACACTTCGTTAATCCGATAACATAGAGAGTCCGTGTAAAATTAGATTCGATTCCTCACTCAAAGGATGATTTCCCGCGACGCTGGCGAAGAAGCCTGCCGATAATCAATAGAAACACAAATTAGCGGTGGCAAAGTGAAGAGGAGTGGATCGCCCACTCCAAGACATTCAATACTTAGCAATTGTTTAGATCTTTATCACTGTTGGTTCAGCCGAGTTTTGTTTATAGCTACGCTGTGGTGTGGGAGGTACACGCAGGATTGCCAACTGTTTAAAGTACACATTATGTGACGTCGAGTACCCAGGTGTCGATAACACCGCTCTTTTGTTTTGCCTGTATGTTATTGTTACTGTTTTCTCGGCAGATTCTTTCACTTCGAGTCTTTTTATTGAGGTTTCAAACCGACAAATTACACAAGTGCGTTCAACACAACCACAAAATGTGAGAATATTTACATTTTTAATGTTCTGTATATTTGCGTTTCCTAAAATTTTTTAAGTTCTGTTGTAATAAAATCAATTATTCAGCATTATATTTTCTTTACTTTTATGATAGGTTATAAACCACGTATATAATGTGAACTGTCAAGTCTAATTACGCGAAAGCTGTGCACTTTCCCTTACCGTGTATCAACTCCTATGAAAGCTAGTGTACGTCGGTACGTACGTACGTGAATAACAATATAACTTAACAGCGAATTTCACACATCATCTGTAATATTTAAACAAAACCTAGAGTAGATTATACCTTTGGGTTATGTTTACAATTTCAATAAATAATAGTAGAGTCCGCTTTATCCGGCCTAATATAGCGGAGTACCAGGCCGGATACCATAAAAGCCGGATAATCCGGTATAGGGTTAATATAAGCCAATAAAAGTACACGAGAAAACTTTACAGTAATACTGTAATTTAAATTGGAATCATTCAACATTCAATAAAACAACAAATAGATGGACCAAATGTTGGGGTTTATTATAGCAGATACAACCATTGTTACAAGTGTAACATATTTAACTAGAGTACTGTTCGTACAATATTGTATAAAAACCTCAAACAAATTTTACATTAAAAGTTGTATAAAAATGATGGAGCAAATTCAAATTTAATGAAGAATATGAA
The DNA here is from genome assembly GCA_018207615.1 of Philaenus spumarius. Classification (NCBI taxonomy): domain Eukaryota; kingdom Metazoa; phylum Arthropoda; class Insecta; order Hemiptera; family Aphrophoridae; genus Philaenus; species Philaenus spumarius. Next base: position 75,498 of record JAGFPH010002750.1, on the reverse strand, counting down.
GTGAATTGATTAATATTTTATAAAAATATCTTATGGTAAATTATTGAACTTAAATATAATTTTAAGGCTCAAAACTTGGTAAAATGCATTAAACTAAAGATTTTACATTTGTTAATCGTCACAGCAATAAAATACCAGAATAACTTAGTGCTATTTTTCTCAATAGAAATTTATTTTTCATTTAGAAAAAAGTCTTTTATTGTTTTTGCTTTTCATATTCTGACCTCTTTTTTGCTGTTTATATTCTTTGGATGCTGGGCCGGATAATCCGAAGGGTCGGATAAAACGAGGCCGGATAAACCGGACTTTACTAATGTCTTGTGAAGTTTATTTGTTTAAACATAATTTACAGAACTAATGTAGTCTATAATACGTTATAAGATTTGCTTTGAAGTTATAAAATGAATATAAATACAACCTTTTATCATCAATATATTCATTTATACAAATTTAAAGAAGAGATCCCCATTCGTTTAGCTTCAGAAACATTCGTATATCTTCGTATAACATATAAACATAATAATATTCCATTAATAATTTCTTAATTTTAATAATAATAACTTCTAAATCATTTGAATTATCAATATGAAATAAAAACAATTAAAATAAAATATTTGTATCTTTATTTTGTTAAATAATCATGTATATTCCTATAACTAAAAAATGTTAACAAATATGCCTTCATTCTTATAAAATCATACCTAAATTTTATTATTTCATAATATTTAAAACAATTAACTATTTGATATGTCAATATGAAAATAAAACCAATTTATTAATAATATTTTTGTCTTTGTTGATATATAATGATATATTATGTAAATAACACATTTTAACAGATAGGCCTACAGTTTTATAATCCTTATATTAAGACGCGTTTGACGCGTATCACGCGACGAGGCACAGCGTGACTTTTTGTAACATACGTAAGTAAATAAATGGATTAGCTCATATTTTTAACGCAACGATACGCAGCGCGACTCGCGTGGCACAGTGGCAGTGACACAGTTATTCACGCCACACGGCACACGTCTCACGAGTTCAGTAGCCTATTCTAGTGCCGCTCAAAGTTTTTAATGTCCAGTTGTGCACGTTCTATTATCAAATTTTTCAGATGATGGCCTAATTGTTTAAAAAATGTTTTATAGTAAAATCGAATTTATTCGAATATTAAACCTGAATTTCCAATAAACATTAAAACAAATTTGTATGAATAATATGTTCACTGAATCGTTTAGTAAAATACTTTTTTGTTCATGAACAAATGAAATTTTTTGCCAAAAAATCCAACAACCGGAAGCACGTTTTTTGACCGGAACTTACTATTTTTTTTAGATTTTTCGTACAAGATCTAAACACGTTCTTAGAGTCTAAACAAATTAATGTAGGATATTATTCTGCACATTTTGTTTGGTTCCCCCAAAAATCGATCAAAACGTAAAATACCATAAAAGCACCCTGTTCAAATTACCGTGGTGGCATCTTATGATACGAGGCCCAACGGCCGATTTTGTACACTGCGAGCAAAGCGAAGCTGTCCATAATCCCAGGCAGCAAGGCCGAATGGCAAACTCGCAAAGCGAGCTTTTCCGATGCGAGGGGAACAAAGAAACGCGCCAGTCAAACTGGAGCCTTGGGTGCAAACATTCTACTAATATCCATACACATGGGCACACATATTCAGCGGCTTCATGAACAGATTAATTTCCCAAATAGTTGGTTGAAACCCTAAAACATGTAAACTTAATTTTGGAAATTCGCTCAACTCAAGTCAGCGGTTCAACTGCGCGGTCGAATTATTTTACTAAGCATCACTCGTCTGTCCGTCGCACTTATATTTCCCCCAACAAGGCCGTAGCCAGCAATACTTTTCGGGCGGGGGTTCAGGTCAGGACCGCGGATTTGGATTTAATCACTTTTAACACGTTCACTGCTAAGGACGCACATGTGAGCTTGACACTGAACACTATGAGAAGCGGCCCGACGCACAGTGCATTGCACGCCAGCCCCCGTATTGGGAGTATTTTCAATTCACAATGCATTACGTGCTTCGCACGCCAAACCGCGTTTTGGGAGTATTTTCAATACACAATGCATTGCGAGATTCACATGACAAACCCCGTATTGGGAGTATTTTCAATACAAAGCATTGCGTGCTTCGCAAGCCAACCCCCGTAGGGAGTGTTTTCAATATACAGAGCATTGCGTGCTTCGCACGTCAAACCCCGTAATGGGAGAATTTTCAATACACAGCATTGCGTGCTTCGCACGCCAACCCCCATATTAGGAAAATTTTCTACACACAGCATTTCGTGCTCCGCACGCCAACCCCCGTATAAAGAGTATTTTCAATACACAATGCATTGCATGTTTTATTAGAGTAAAGTATTTTTACACTGATTTAAATAAAAACCCGAACCACAAAACAAGGAGCAAAAACTATAACTAAACAACTAAATTGTAAGTTAAGTTTAATACCTTACCCTTATGTACATTTCTAGGCGTGTAAAGTATATATAGGTTGTAATATTTTATGTATACTTTAGTAGTGTTAAAACCCTCTGAGGATGATGACAATGTCATCGAAATGTACATAAGGGTAAGGTATTAAACTTAACTTACAATTTAGTTGTTTAGTTATAGTTTTTGCTCCTTGATTTGTGGTTCGGGTTTTTATTTAAATCAGTGTGATTTTGTCGCCACAGTGCTCTTTTATTTGTTTAAAGTATTTTTGTTGAACCTTCATAGTTTTCTTATTTCATAGATCAGATCAAGTTCACAACTCACAAGAGAGTAAGGCTGTAACCTACTACGTCCATGTGCATTGTACGTTGTAGTTTAATCAAGTAAATCTAAATATTAGTATGCATGCAATGCACAATGATGTAAAATATGTTGCTGTAGTGTTGTCTATTTTATAACTTCACTTGCACTTTTTAAACCTAGTATTAATTTTTACTGCTAAATTTCGGAATTTTGAGGGGAGGGATTGACTCCTTAACCCCCCTCTACCTCTGGCTCTCCAAAACATCACAATTAAATCGGTCACAGTTCCGAAACATGTGATTATTACCAGCTGATACAGTATAAAGTCCCGCCGACCGAGGTACGTACGCTGAGCACGCGTATATCACACGCCTTCGCCAATACATCTTACCCAGGTACAATGTAACACGTCCGGTAATATATTAACCAAGAGGCCGTTACTCCTTGATGAGGCATTTAGAAATTAATTTACCCAACACTAACCTGGCCGACGTTAATTTATTGCTTGATATTAAATACATCGTAAATAACCGCCTGGCTACGTACTAAGTGTTTCATTTACATATTCTGCGTTAATATATTAACTAGTACAGGGCCTAACACTTATTAGCGAAATTCTAAAGGAAAGATGAGCTATTGCAGTGACTCTTGTGATAAAACCCAAGGTGGAGAGTAGTCAATGAGCACCGATCCCAGTCCCCAGAACACGTTTCGGTGTGTCGTTAAACATTATATATGTATTATAGGCCTATATATGTTCGCTGTGACTCCAAGCTGGTTATCTGAATCCGTTGTGTTGTCTACTATTTTATGTGGTTGATTGCTACGGCAATGAATATAAAAATATATTAATTTCTCCCCCCTGTACGTAGTATATGGAGGAAGTATTGTTTTCGTCCAAATTTTTCGAATTTGAATTTTTAGTGGAATTAACTGTTTTAGTGCTCCCTGAACCCCAAAAAATTGTTTAGTGGAATTATCTGTGTTGGTGCTCCCTGAACCCAAAAATATTTTTAGTGGAATTATTTGTTTTGGTGCTCCCTGAACCCAAAAAAGTGTTTTTTTTTTGTGTGATGTCTGTCCGTGTGTCTGTAAGGATGTGTACAGAGCTGGAGACCATACCAACGGTCCGATTTTGATGAAATTTTGTATGTAGGTGTAGTTCTAGAATATCTCCAGGAGTTTTTTTCATTTTTTAATTTTTTATTTTTATGGGGTTTACCTCCCAAAAATTGCCAAAAAATGAGAAAAATCAAAATTTCTCAAAAACGGCTCTAACAATTTTGATAAAATTGTGCTTATTTGTAGCCCTTAATGTACCCTACCATATGCAAAAACCGCATCTTTCTGAAAATTCTCATTTAGGTTATAATAATAATAACTGATTTTTGGGGGTTTTTGGTCAAAAAGAGGGTTGTTTTTCAAAATTTTTCAAAACCCTTTTTCGTGCATCTATACAGGCCTAATTGACATGTTTGGTGTCAATTTGTTCGAAATCAATCGAATAGTTTTAATAATAATAATATAATATGGATGTGCATTACATGCATCTAATATTTTCCATGTTATGTCCTACTTTTGCAATTCTAAATAACCACCTCCTATGCTACTCTTGGGAAGGTATAAAGTTTCAACTGGGAGAAAGTATGAGGCAGTTATCTGGTACAGTTTATTTATTTTTGTAGGTCCATGGTCTTATATTTTTCTCAAACACATAATTTTACTTTCTCACTATACTATTTTATACTGTGCAGAGAAAGTATAGTGATCGCAAAAAAAATCGATGTTGAGATTTTTGTAGAAATATCCGTTTTGGAACCTCCTGAGTCCAAAAAAGTGGTTTTTACAAAATGTCTGTCTGTAGAGAGAAAACTGTCTGTACAAAGCTAGAGAGAAAACTATTCGATCGATTTCGAACAAATTTGCACCAAACATGTCCATTAGGCCTGTAGTATGGACGCACGAAAAAAGGTTTTGAAAAACAACCCCCTTTTTGGCCAAAAAAAACCCAAAATATCAGTTATTTTTTTTTTTATAAAAAAAACCACTCCAACGATTTTGATCGAATTTGTAGCCCCTAACGTACCCTACCATATACAACCGCATCTTTCTAAAAATTCTCGTTTAGCTAACAATAATAATAATAACTGATTTTTGGAGGTTTTTTGGCCAAAAAGGGAGTTGTTTTTCAAAAATTGTCAAAACCTTTTTTCGAGCATCTATACAGGCCTAATTGACATGTTTGGTGCAAATTTTTTCGAAATCGATCGAATAGCTTTATAGTTATAGGAAACAATAGAAATATTTATTAGTTGCTCTACTACCTTAAAGTATCCCCTCTCCTAATTTAATACAATTATGAAGTCACAGTGAATCTGTTCAATGAATTAAATATTTTGATTAGCATGTTTGTGGTACCAAGTCACTATTATAATTAATAATAATAATAATACCTTGTTATGTCCGTCACGTGACTTCTTGTCGTGTATTTCTTACAGTAAGAAATTATTATTATGAATTAAATATGTTTGTGAGAAAGTATGTGCCAGTTTCTATTAGCGTTTATTTCCATACAGAACGCATTAAACAATTAAACCTAAATGGAATCATTTTGTTCACATTCACGGCTGTACACCTTTGTCTTCACTGCAAAAGAAAATATCACCGAAACCCGAAACAAATACTTAGCGTTGTTTGCACTTCTTTCAGATTGAAATAACACTTATCTATACTAATATTATAAAGAGGTAAAGTTTGTTTGTTTGTTTGTATGTAGGGGGTAATCTCTGGCGCTACTGAACCGATTGAAAAAATAGTATTACTAATAAAAAGCTACACTATCCCTGAGTAACATAGGCTATAATTCATTTCGGTAAAAACCTTTTTTTATTTTTAATATTTGTAAATGTAGTCGGAAAAATCTTAGGTTAGGCCTAGAATGATAAACCAACACATGTATTTACATTTATTACCATAGCAACCAATTGAATAAAATAACAGATTGATAATATAGATGTTTGCTTCAATATTTCCATTAGGCTAACAGCTGATATCAAAATTTCAAGCAATTATTTTTGTATTTCTAGCTTTTAGGTTAGGATTTTTAAGTGTAGACCTGAGCTTTGCTGGTTCTTTTAACTATTATTAACTGCTGTTATGAAATATAAGAAATAATTTGGTTTGAACATTTAACATTATTTACCATCTTAGCTTTGGGGTTTATTAATCCTACACCTTTGTTATAAATAAAACATAACGTATGTTTTTAGAAGGTTCCATTGGGGGTTGGCATGCGAAGCACGCAGGGGTCTCCCCTAGTCTTTATATATTTCTTAAATTATCTACCGTTTAATAGCTGAATTGTTTACTTCTAAGGAATTGAACATGTTTACTAAATATTTGTAGTTAATTCCATCCAGCTTCCTCTTTGCCCTTTCCCACACTTTTACTCATTTCGTCAAGATACAGACCTTGCCTCCTCGGATAATGGACTGCTTCGCTTAACTCGGAGCTTCGAAAATGACTTTTTACGTTTTGGTCGATATTGTTGGACCAGAAAATCCATGTAAAGATCTTGTAAAAAAAACAAAATGTGCGGAATAATGTCCAGGTTTTCAGATAAAACCCCAAATTCATTTTGGTACGAAAAATCTCAAAAAGTGGTACTTACGGTGAAAAAACGTGCTTCCGGTTGATGGATATTTTGGCTCACGAACTCGTCCGAGTGACTTTAGTTAACAGACGTCACAAAATTTGCGAACACTACAGTGGCGTTAAAGCCCTCTGAGGATGATGACTATGTAATTGAAATGTGCATAAGGGTAGTACAATATACAAAACTTTTCATTAGATTGTTCTGTAATTGTTTTTTGTTCCTTCGATTTGTGGTTCGTGGTTTCTTTCAATCGTAGCAATATATTCAAATAATTTTTGTTTTGCACATCTATGGCACAGTGTGCCTTCCGAATGATGAAGCTTAATTCCTCCACTTTTATAATAACTAGCTGCCCGTGGTGGTTCGTATTTTCAGTCTTCTTAACGTAATTGTATTCTTTTTAAGTGTTCAGACAGTGAGTGGTATTTGGCATTTATATATTATATAGATCTTAAATAATAAAAACACTATTGTCATAATAATAAAAATCTGAAATTATGATTTTAGTAACTTTGATCCCCCCAAACCCCTCCTAAAATTTCGAAACTTTTCATACCCTTTCTTAGTGAGCACCTATGGCCCTAGAGGAAGCTACATACCAAATTTCATTCCAATCCGTTCGGTAGTTTTGAAGAAATTGTTTTTTAAAAAATATGATCCCACCCCCAAACCCCCCTAAAATTTCGAATTTTTTCAAACCCTATCTTAGTGAGCACCTATGGCCCTAGAGGAAGGAAGCTACATACCAAATTTCATTCCAATCTGTTCCGTAATTTTGGAGAAATCGTGATTTAGTCATTTTTACCCCCCAAACTCCAATAAAATTTCCAATTTTTTAAAACCCTTTTTTAGTGAACACCTATGGCCCTAGAAGAAGCTACATACCAAATTTCATTCCAATCCGTTCGATAGTTTTGAAGAAATCGTGGTTTAATAACTTTGATCCCCCAAAAAACCCCTAAAATTTCGAAAGTTTATAAACCCTATCCTAGCGAGCGCCTATGGCCCTAGAGGAAGTTACATACCAAATTTAATTCCAATCTGTTCGGTAATTTTGGAGAAACGTGATTTAGTCATTTTTACCCACCAAATCCCCCTAAAATTTCCAATTTTTTAAAACCCTTTTTTAGTGAACACTTATGGCCCTAGAGGAAGCTACATACCAAATTTCATTTCAATCCGTTCGGTAGTTTTGAAGAAATCGTTTTTTAATAAATTTGATCCCCCAAACTCCCCCCATAAAATTTCGAATTTTTTCAAACCCTTTCTTAGTGAGCACCTATTTCGCTAGAGGAAGCTACATACCAAATTTCATTTCAATCCATTCGGTAGTTTTTGAGAAATCGTGATCAGTGAGTGAGTGAGTGAGTGATATTTCGCTTTTATATATATAGATAACAATAAATGGTACCACAAATTTCGATGTTCAAGTATTAATATAATGATAACATAGATACTTGAAGTACTAGTCATACACTCACACTCAAGATACAGCCTCGCCAATACCTTTATACTTTCATTCAAAGTTTACATCGATGACTGAACACAAGATTTAGATCCTTCATTACCGGCTCATTGGCTTCCAGCCAACACACATACGTATAGCCTACAAGGTGATTTAATTATTTGCAGTCACTAACGATATTTCACTTCTGTTAGATGGAGTGGATTTATAAAACAGGGGATGCGTTCTTTAATATCAGCCGTTATGGTGATTGTAGTTTATTATTATTTGCTTAGGGCAGACACAACAAAGTACAGATGCAGAAATGAACAACGTTATTTGAAAAGTTAAAGTTGCATAAACTTAGACCTACGGTTAAACGTAAGTTTAAATTAAAGTTAGTGTTAACGTAAAACTTAAAGTACCTGGTAACCTTAGGTAAATAGATTTGAAACTACAGTTGCTGTTAAAATAAATGTTACAAGTTAAACCCAAAGTTGAAGTTAAACAAAAACTTAAGTTGAAGCTAAAGTCGTAGTTACAGGAAAACCGAAGGTTTGTTGCCTTTGAATTTACACTTAAAGTTACAGTTAAATTAAAATGTAAGTTAAAATAACTAAAAGTATAGTTACAGAAAAACAACGGTTGCAGTTACAGTTAAACACAAACTTAAAGTTACAATTTAAGTTTAACTGAAGAATTTAGTTACAGTTAAACTTAAAGGGTAAGTTTAATTCTATGTTTTAAGTTGGTTTCTAACAACGAATTGTTTCTATTTTTACAAATTGTTTGCTCACTAAACAAAACAATATTTATGCCGTTTTGAAAGTATAAATTAATCGTTATTATCAAAGGAAAAACTAAAGATTACAGATACATAAACAAAATATAAAACATAAACCCAGAGGAGAAAAAAAACAGAAATGATAGCAAATATCTGAACAAACCATTAATTTTTGTAAATAATATATGAAGGTTACAGTTAAACAGAATCTAAATATTTTATTTATACTCAAGTTAAGTTAAAGTTAAACGAATTTTCCAGTATCTATTCTTCTTTACACCGAAGTGTATAGTAACAGTTAAGTTAAAGTTAAACTAAAAGTAAGATACAGTTAAAGTTAAACAGCAGGTTAAAAATACAATCAAAACTAAATTATACACAAATTAAAAAACAGTGAATGCCCTAGTTAAAGTTGCAGTTACAGTAAATTCAAAGTAAAAGTTACACTCAAACTTAAAGTTAAATTCATACTTAAAGTTATAGTTAAAATTAAAATAAATTAAAGTTAAACTTAATGTCAATCTTACAGTTAAAGTGTTAATTCAGTTAAACTAAGTTTAAGTTAAAGTTGCATTTACTCTTAATTAAAAGTAACACTAAAACCCTAAGTTAAACTCATACAGAAGTTACAGTTAATTCGAAGTCACTAATACTTAGTAAACTCACGCTTAAGTTTACAGTTAAAGTTTAAGTTACAGTTCAGAGTTACAATAACACTTAAAGTTAAACTCATACTTAAAGTTACAGTTAATTCATAGTTACAACAAAACTTAAAGTTAAACTCATACCAAAAGTTTCAGTTAAAGTTGCAGTTACAGTT
>JAGFPH010002750.1:47042-65929 GCA_018207615.1 Philaenus spumarius | reverse complement strand
CGCAACAATTCGACCACGACTGGCGGACCGGAAGTTGTAAGGTAAACAACAAGGGATTGTTAGAACAATATTATTGCGAAAGAGGCCCGGTGAAGCCGTTTTGCCAGGGGCCCGTCAAAGCTGTATATGGCCCTGCCTGCAGTATGGATAGTGGAGAAGAAGAAGACATAATGATAGTTAGTTGCTTGATGGCAGTAGAAGAATGGAAAGAACAGAAAGGGGTACGAAAACGAATACGCGAAAAAAACGCACAACTTTAATTTAGCGAAAAAGGCGCACAGCCCACCAGGTTGATGTTTGGCGAGGGTGAAACAAGGGTTAACCCTTGAGGAAACAAAATTTGGCAGGTGAAAAAAGCGCTCAACACCGAGAACCCCCGCCTCGGTAATGAATACATAAATATACTATAAGACGGGCACTGGCAATGGAGAAATTTTTTTGGGGCAATGAGCCCATTTTTACTGTTTACATAAAACTTACGACTAGTGGAACTGACTAGTATTTACAGCAGTTTTAAATTTAAATAATAGAGTTAAATAAAAAATAACAATTTCTAAAAATACTTTCCATCTGCATTGCAATTAGTCTTTGTGGAATACTTATGTAAAAGCCACTCAACCTAACCTAACCTAACCCTTGCTGAGGAATTGTGTGTATTATGGTAAATAACGATACAGTATCGAGTTTTTTTCTCAAATAATGATTATTTATTACATATTTAAATATGAACTTCCCTAGTACATTTTTGTGGCTTTATTGTTGTAAACCATATTAGTAAAGTTAATTCAACTAAGAAAGTTTATAATGGTAGTACAGCTGAAAGTTGGCCAAATGTAATAAAATTTGCTATCAAAATTATCAGGAAAGTATCATGAAACGAATTATGATATCGTTTTTTCATTTTCACTTAAGACATACAGACTTGCAATTTTAAACTAGAGTGCCCTACAGGTTCACTCAGGCGGCATTAATAAGGGTCAGTTTTATGACGGTTGAAACCGACCCTAATTACCCACCCTGCTTGCCTCAACTTAACCTGAGACGGGCTTACTTACTTTTTTTTTATAGAGTAAAGTATTTTTGTTGAACCTTCATAGTTTTCTTATTTAATAGATCAGATCATGCTCACAAGAGAGTAAGGCTGTAACCTACTGTGTCCATGTGCATTGTACATTGTAGTTTAATCAAGTAAATCTAAATATTAGTATGCGTGCAATGCACAATGATGTAAAATAAGTAGCTGGATCCTCTGTTGGTTTGTCTATTCATAATTTAATTTGCACTTTTTAAACCTTGAATTAATTTTTACTACTAAATTTCGGGATATTGGGTGGGGGTTGACCCCTTAACACCCTCCCCCTGGCTCTCCGAAACGTCACAATTAAATCGGTCACAGTTCCGAAACATGTGATTATTACCAGCTGATCAGAGATTAAAGTCCCGCCGACCGAGGTACGTACGCTGAGCACGCGTATATCACACGCCTTTGCCAATACATCTTACCCAGGTACAATGTAACACGTCCGGTAATATATTAACCAAGAGGCCGTTACTCCTTGATGAGGCATTTAGAAATTAATTTACCCAACACTAACCTGGCCGACGTTAATTTATTGCTTGATATTAAATACGTCGTAAATAACCGCCTGGCTACGTACTAAGTGTTTCATTTACATATTCTGCGTTAATATATTAACAAGTATGTGCCCAACACTTATTAGCGAAATTCTAAAGGAAAGATGAGCTATTGCAGTGACTCTTGTAGTAAAACCCAAGGTGGAGAGTAGTCCATGAGCACCGATCACAGTCCCCAGAACACGTTTTGGTGTGTCGTTAAACATTATATATGTATTATAAGCCTATATATGTTCGCACTCTATATGTTCGCTGTGACTCCAAGCTGGTTATCTGAATCCGTTGTGTTGTCTAATATTTTATGTGGTTGATTGCTACGGCAATGAATATAAAAATATATTACTTTCTCCCCCCCTATACGTAGTATATGGAGAAAGTATTGTTTTCGTCCAAATTTTCGAATTTGAATTTTTAGTGGAATTAACTGTTTCAGTGCTCCCTGAACCCCTAAAAATTGTTTAGTGGAATTATCTGTGTTGGTGCTCCCTGAACCCAAAAATATGTTTTTTGGAATTATTTGTTTTGGTGCTCCCTGAACTCAAAAAAGTGTTTTTTTTTGTGATGTCTGTCCGTGTATCTGTAAGGATGTGTACAGAGCTGGAGACCATACCAACGGTCCGATTTTGATAACATTTTGTATGTAGGTGTAGTTCTAGAATATCTCCAGGCGTTTTTTTTTTCATGTTTTCAAATTTTTGATTTTTATGGGGTTTACCCCCCAAAAATTGCCAAAAAATGAGAAAATCCACATTTTTCAAAAACGGCTCTAACGATTTTGATAAAATTGTGCTTATTTGTAGCCCTTAATGTACACTACCATATGCAAAAAACGGCATCTTTCTGAAAATTCTCGTTTAGGTAATAATAATAATAACTGATTTTGGGGTTTTTTGGCTAAAAAGAGGGTTGTTTTTCAAAATTTTTCCAAACCCTTTTTCGTGCATCTATACAGGCCTTATTGATATGTTTGGTGTAAATTTGTTAGAAATAAATCGAATAGTTTTAATAATAATAATATAATATGGATTTGCATTACATGCATCTAATATTTTCCATGGTATGTCCTATTTTTGCAATTCTAAATAACCACCTCCTATGCTACTCTTGGGAAGGTATAAAGTTTCAACTGGAAGAAAGTATGTGGCAGTTATCTGGTACTGTTTATTTATTTTTGTAGGTCCATGGTCTTATATTTTTCTCAAACACATAATTTTACTTTCTCACTATACTATTTTATACTATAGTACAGAGAAAGTATAGTGATCGCAAAAAAAATCGATGTTGCGATTTTTGTGGAAATATCCGTTTTGGAACCTCCTGAGTCCAAAAAAGTGTTTTTTACAAAATGTCTGTCTGTATGTATACAAAGCTAGAGAGAAAACTATTCGATCGATTTCGAACAATTTGCACCAAACGTGTCCATTAGGCCTGTATGGACGCACGAAAAAAGGTTTTGAAAAACAACCCCCTTTTTGGCCAAAAAACCCCCAAAATATCAGTTATTATTTTTTTATTAAAAAACGACTGAAACGATTTTGAAAAAATGTGGCTTATTTGTAGAACTGTACCCTACCATATGCAAAAACCGCATTTTTATAAAAATTGTCGTTTAGCTAATAGTAATAATAATAACTGATTTTTGGAGGTTTTTTGGCCAAAAAGGGAGTTGTTTTTCAAAAACTGTCAAAACCCTTTTCCGAGTATCTATACAGGCCTAATCGACATGTTTGGTGCAAATTTGTTCGAAATCGATAGAATAGCTTTATAGTTATAGGAAATAATAGAAATATTTATTAGTTGCTCTACTACCTTAAAGTATCCCCTCTCCTAATTTAATACAATTATGAAGTCACAGTGAATCTGTTCAATGAATTAAATATTTTGATTAGCATGTTTGTGGTACCAAGTCACTATTATAATTAACAATAATAATATTACCTTGTTATGTCCGTCAAGTGACTTCTTGTCGTGTATTTCTTACAGTAAGAAATTATTATTATGAATTAAATATGTTTGTGATAAAGTATGTGCCAGTTTCTATTAGCGTTTATTTCCATACAGAACGCATTAAAAAATTAAACCTAAATGCAATCATTTTGTTCACATTCACGGCTGTACACTTTTCACGGCCTTCCCTGCAAAAGAAAATATCACCGAAACCCGAAACAAATACTTAGCGTTGTTTGCACTTCTTTCAGATTGAAATAACACTTATCTATACTAATATTATAAAGAGGTAAAGTTTGTTTGTTTGTTTGTATGTAGGGGGTAATCTCTGGCGCTACTGAACCGATTGAAAAAATAGTATTACTAATCAAAAGCTACACTATCCCTGAGTAACATAGGCTATAATTCATTTCGGTAAAAACCTTTTTTTATTTTAATATTTGTAAATTTAGTCGGAAAAATCTTAGGTTAGGCCTAGAATGATAAACCAACACATGTATTTACATTTATTACCATAGCAATCAATTGAATAAAATAACAGATAATATAGATGTTTGCTTCAATATTTCCATTAGGCTAACAGCTGATATCAAAATTTAAAGCAATTATTTTTGTATTTCTAGCTTTTAGGTTAGGATTTTTAAGTGTAGACCTGAGCTTTGCTGGTTCTTTTAACTATTATTAACTGCTGTTATGAAATATAAGAAATAATTTAGTTTGAACATTTAACATTATTTACCAGCTTAGTTTTGAGGTTATTATTAATACTACAACTTTATTATAAATAAAACATAGCGTATGTTTTTAGAAGGTTCCTTTGGGGGTTGGCATGCGAAGCAGGCAGAGGTCTCCCCTAGTCTTTATATATTTCTTAAATTATCTACCGTTTAATAGCTGAATTGTTTACTTCTAAGGAATTTCACATGTTTACCAAATATTTATAGTTAATTCCATCCAGCTTCCTCTTTGCCCTTTCCCACACTTTTACTCATTTCGTCAAGATACACCTCGACCTTGCCCCCTCGGATAATGGACTTCATCGCTTCGCTCGGAGCTTCGAAACTTACTTTTTATGGAATTTTACGTTTTGATCGATATTGTTGGACCAGACAATCCATATCAAGATCTTGTAAAAAAAAACAAAATGTGCAGTATAATGTCCTAAATTTAGGTTTTCAGATAAAACCCCAAATTCATTTTGGTACGAAAAATCTCAAAAAGTGGTACTTTCGGTGAAAAAACGTGCTTCCGGTTGATGGATTTTTTGGCTAACGAACTCGTCCGAGTGACTTAGTTAACCGACGTAAAAATTTGCGAACACTACAGTGGCGTTAAAGCAATCTGAAAATCATGACTATGTAATTGAAATGTGCATAAGGGTAGTACAATAAACACAACTTTTCATTAAATTGTTTTTTGTTCCTTCGATTTGTGGTTCGTGGTTTCATTCAATCGTAACAATATATTCACATAATTTTTGTTTTGTACATCTATGGCGCAATACCTTCCGAATGATGAAGCTTAATTCCTCTCCTTTGATTGACCGAGCAAAGCGAGGTCTCCGTTTTATCTCGACCGTTCGGCATTTCGTCTGTGTGTCTGTCTCACGATTACGGCCAAACGCCTTGACCGATTGTGATGACTTTTTTGCATGAATGTTCCTTATTCCTAGGCCAAGCGATATATATACACGCGTTTTTCGTTTTTAATTTTTAACGCCTTAAATGGCGGCCGGACCGTTTCTCTCAGTGTAAGCTTTTTCCCAAAGCTAGTTTGTGGCTTAACCGTAAGTCGAATTTAAAAACTAATAACATTTTGCGAGTAGCAAATTTGTTTTTAAACAAAATTGTATTCTTGATTTTTTCCGTATCTCTAACGGTAAGCTCACAAAACGGCCCTAAACTTCAAATTTGTTAAAAAATCGTCCGAGTTTTGTATTTTAACCACGATTTATACGTTTATTCTAAATCAATTCAAAAGTGTTCCATATTATTTTTGTAGATAAAGGTTCAAAGATATCATATATGCCAGTAAAAAAATGATTGAAGTAAAATTAACAAAGTTATTAGCTCAAGAAACAAGGATGTTCAGTAACGAAAGGAATATTTCAACTTTAGGCCTTCATACAAAATAGTAAAAATTTGTTGTAATTTTTTTCATAAATGTAAAAAAAATTGTCATGTAGATCAAAATAGAACTGTATAAAAATATTTATCAATTTCAAATTTCTTATTTTCAAAACACCAGTTTTTACGTTCCTACTACAAGACTGCTAACAAAACTAGACCTATTTTGAATACTAATTTAGGAATACTATCCTTTGTCCAAAAATGACATATTATTAGCCTATAGGAAATTGTAGAGAATAAATCAAAAAATTGAACTGTATACATGTAAATTCTTATTGCAAAAGAATTTGACTTAGCTTTAAGCTTTACTCGAATTACAAAATGAGATGAAACAAATGAAACCTCGCGGCGATAAAGGACATACAAAAAAATACCGTTGGACAGCGTGGGAAGTGTTGGTACATGGGTTGAGATCACTATAACGACGCTTTAACATCGTTTGTTTTCATTATTTCTAATATTGGAATATGATATGGAACTGTAAATACATTGTTAAGCTTTAGTTATTTAAGTATGTAAATATTTAATTCTATCTTTTCCCTCAATAACGCGATATTTTTAGCTACCTTACGCATTAGTAGCCTAAATAAAACACAATGCCCCCTAAAAGAAAATCTTTAGCAGTTAAAGCTCAAGAAAAGAAAAAACGAGACCTAAAATCGCGGGAATTGCAAAATAATGTTTCACTGGCTAAACCTTCTGCTTACTGGCACACTATTTTCAACCTAAGCTCAAAACCACATTTGTTATTTCAACGAGCGATGTCTACTGTTCACAGAACTATTAGTAATAAATACAAAAAAGTACCACAAATTTCGATGTCCAAGTATTAATATAATGATAACATAGATACCTGAAGTACTATTCATACACTCACACTCAAGACACAGTCTCGCCAATACCTTTACTTTCATTCAAAGTTTACATCGACGACTGAACACAAGATTTAGATCCTTCATTACCGGCTCACTGGCTTCCAGCCAACACACATACGTATAGCCTACAAGGTGATTTAATTATTTGCAGTCACTAAGGTAGACTAACGATATTTCGCTTCTGTTAGATGGAGTGGATTTATAAAACAGGGGATGCGTTCTTTAATATCAGCCGTTACGGTGATTGTAGTTTATTATTATTTGCTTAGGGCAGACACAACAAAGTACAGATGCAGAAATTAACAAAGTTATTTGAAAAGTTTAAGTTGCATAAACTTAGACCTACGGTTAAACGTAAGTTAAATTTCAATTTTAAATTAAAGTTAGTGTGAACGTTAGTGTGAACGTTAGTGTGAACGAAGTTAGTTGCTGTTAACCTAAATGTTACAAGTTTAACCCAAAGTTGAAGTTAAACACAAACTTAAGTTGAAGCTAAAGTCGTAGTTACAGGAAAACGTAAGGTTAGTTGCCTTTGAAGTTACACTTAAAGTTACAGTTAAATTAAAATGTAAGTTAAAATAACTAAAAGTATAGTTACATAAAGACAACGGTTGCAGTTAAAGTTAAACACAAACTTAAGTTGAAACTAAAGTCGCAGTTACAGAAAAACGTAAGGTTAATTGCTTTTGAATTTACACTTAAAGTTACAGGTAAATTAAAATGTAAGTTAAAATAACTAAAAGTATAGTTACAGAAAAACTAAGGTTGCATTTACAGTTAAACACAAACTTAAAATTACAATTTAAGTTTAACTGAAGAATTTAGTTACAGTTAAACTTAAAGGGTAAGTTTAATTCTATGTTTTAAGTTGGTTTCTAACAAAGAATTGTTTCCATTTTTACAATAAAATTGTTTGCTCACTAAACAAAACAATGTTTATGTCGTTTTGAAAGTATAAATTAATCGTTATTATCAAAGGAAAAACTAAAGATTACAGATACATAAACAAAATAGAAAACATAAACCCAGAGGAGAAAAAAACAGAAATGATGGCAAATATCTGAACAAACCATTAATTTTTGTAAATAATATATGAAGGTTACAGTTAAACAGAATCTAAATATTTTATTTATACTCAAGTTAAGTTAAAGTTAAACTAATTTTCCAGTATCTATTCTTATTTAGACCGAAGTTTATAGTAACAGTTAAGTTAAAGTTAAACTAAAAGTAAGTTACAGTTAAAGTTAAACAGCAGTTTAAAAATACAATCAAAACTAAATTATACACAAATTAAAAAATACAGAGAATGTCCCAGTTAAAGTTGCAGTTACAGTAAATTCAAAGTAAAAGTTAAACTCATACTTAAAGTTATAGTTAAAATAAAAATAAGTTCAAGTTAAACTGAATGTCAATCTTACAGTTAAAGTGTTAATTCAGTTAAACTAAGTTATCCCCAAACACAAAGTTTAAGTTAAAGTTGCAGTTACTGTTAATTAAAAGTTACACTAAAACCCTAAGTTAAACTCATTCTAAAGTTACAGTTAATTCGAAGTCACACTAATACTTAAAGTTAACTCACGCTTATATTTACAGTTAAAGTTTAATTTTTTTTTTTTTTTTTTTTTTTTTTTTTTTTTGCTTTCCATGCCACTTTGGGCCTTTTCGGCTAACGAGCATGTTTTTTTGGGTTTTTAATATTTTATGGTCCCCCGCGGGATTTGAACCCGGGACGTCTTGCTTATGAGGCAAGTACCATAGCCGTTGAGCTATGACAGAGGACTAGTTAAAGTTTAAGTTACAGTTCATAGTTACAATAAAACTTCAAGTTAAACTCATACCTAAAGTTTCAGTTAAAGTTGCAGTTACAGTTAATTCAAAGTAAGCGTTACAATCAAACTTAAAGTTAAACTCATACTTAAAGTTACAGTTAAATTAAAAATAAGTTAAATTTAAACTTACAGTTAAACAGTTAAAACTAAATTATCCCCAAACATAAATTTACAGTTACAGTTAACGTTAAAAGTTGTAGTTACAGTTAATTTGAAGTTAAAGATGCACGCAAAACTTTTTAGTTAAACTCATACTTAAAGTTTTCATTAAAGTTATTCTTACGATAAATGCGATCAATGTGAAACAGCTGTAACACGTTTCTTAAACTAACAATTGGATGACGTTGACGGTAAGAAATATAAATTAATAAATTATTACGTTTGCAGTTTATCCTAAATAAAGATGAACCCAAACTTAAAGTTGCATTTAAAATTTAACCGATGTTTAACATTGGATTTAATTTTATTGTTGCAATTACATTTACTTAACTAACTTAAATTTAACCCAACTTAAAATAATAATTCATTTAATTATACTATCCAGGAGATTTCGTGTTTCCAGCGCACAAGGGTATTTGGGTGTTCGAAGCTCACAGAATCTCATAATTGCCTGAACATCTGGCGATCCCTTTTCTGTATCAATATGTAGCTAACAAATTCTCGAAAGATATTTGTTTACCTAAGCTATAATCGATAAATCATCAATATAATGTACACATTTGCCTATGCCCGTGCGGATCGAGGCCAGTATTTCTAGTTTCGCAAAACCAACCGATGACATTGGTTTGCTAAACAAAATATGACGGGTTTAAAGGAGGAAGGTTGTATAGGAAATAAATTATTGCTGTAGGTATACGGCGAAAGAATCGTAACAAGTTGAATAAGGTAAACTATTGTTAGCGAATAACCTAACCTAACCTTAGAACTGTAGAACTACTCTCTAACTACGCTATTGTTCTACTGTAGATAATAAGATTAAATAAACCCGTCAGGGGCTGTTTACACATTGGGACATCCCCAGCGGGCTGCATTCCCAGAAATGTTTACCTGTGAATTCTACCCTTACAGTTGATAGCATCTGTGCGCTACATGCGCTAAAAACACGACGCCATCCAGGAGGCTACCCGATTACTTTGTATCGTCCATAAATTATAAGGCCTACTGCTGTAATTTTTGCCTAGTAATTTCTTTTGTATTTCTATGTTTTCCTCTCTTTTCTTAACGTCCTCTATGCTTTTTGTTCACGGACTCTTGAAATAATAAACCAAAAATCCATGGCCGATGGCTGAATTAGAACCTGTGACAATCCTAACAGTTACTAGCACTAAACTGATTAATCTACTTCACTCCACTCTCCTTACCAGCTAATAAACGGCAAGAAGAGATACTAAAATATCGATATCGATATAGTAGAGTATCGATCTTGTAAAGTCGCCTAAAATGCATAGACGGACGCAGACTGTTTGCCCAAATGTATACTCACAAATATTACTATAGCTAACTTATGTAAAATCGTTCATTACTGCCTACAACAGTTGAAGAGAAATCCGATTGTGACAAACGGACGAACAACTTAGTCGTTCCCGGGCGGAGTTTGCAACGCACGTCGGCCAAATTTAAGCTCATCGCACAGCAAATGGTGTCTGAAGACATTAAACTGATGAGCTATTTGCCGCGTGTAGAAGAGGCTTTTATTGCCAAAGTTTTGAGAATAAAACCGAGGTGAAGGCAACGACTGTCGCCATTATACAAATTGCCTTCTCCGTTGTATCAACTTTGGTTCGACCATTAGGAAAACTGAAAAGTCATTTCTGAATAACTTCGGCGCCCCTGGGTGGTTAAACTTTGCAAAGAAATACGAGGTTGAATATATATAACAAACTAGCTGCCCGATCCGGCTTTGCACGGGTAGACAAATAAAGGTTAAATGTATATAAACAAAAAATATACATCAATAAATATATTACACTATGTATTTCTTATGGGGATTTTTAGTAACTTTGACCCCCCAAAGCCCCCTAAAATTTTTAATTTTTTGAAAACCTTTCTTAGCGAGCACCTAGGGCCCTAGAGCAAGCAACATAACAAAAATTTAATTCCAATCCGTTCGGTGGAATTTTTAGTAACTTTGACCCCCCAAACCCCTCCTAAAATTTCGAATTTTATGAAAATATTTCTTAGCGAGCACATAGGGCCCTAGAGGAAGCTACATACTAAATTTCATTCCAATCCATTGAGTAGTTTTTGAGAAATCGTGATGAGTCAGTATTTGGCTTTTATACATATAGATACTAGCTGACCCGTACGGCGTTGCCCGTGGTGGTTGGTATTTTCAGTCTTTTTACCGTAATTGTATTCCTTTTAAGTGTTCAGTCAAGTGAGTGGTATTTGGCTTTTACATATATAGATCTTAAATAATAAAAGCACTATTGTCATAATAATAAAATATCTGAAATTATGATTTTAGTAACTTTGATCGACCCTAACCCATCCTGAAATTTCGAAATTTTTCATACCCTTTCTTAGTGAGCACCTATGGCTCTAGAGGAAGCTACATACCCAATTTCATTCCAATCCGTTCGGTAGTTTTGAAGAAATCGTGATTTAATAATTTTGGTCAACCCAAACCCCCCTAAAATTTTTAATTTTTTCAAACCCTTTATTAGCGAACGCCTATGGCCCTAGAGGAAGCTACATACCAAATTTCATTCCAATCTGTTCGGTAATTTTGGAGAAATCGTGATTTAGTAATTTTTACCCCCCAAACCCCCCTAAAATTTCCAATTTTTTAAAACCCTTTTTTAGTGAACACTTATGGCCTTAGAGGAAGCTGCATACCAAATTTCATTCCAATCCGTTCGGTAGTTTTGAAGAAATCGTGATTTAATAACTTTGATCCCCAAAACCCCCCCGAAAATTTCGAATTTTTTCAAACCCTTTCTTAGTGAGCACCTATGGCTCTAGAGGAAGCTACATACCAAATTTCATTTCAATCCGTTCGGTAGTTTTTGTGAAATCGTGATGAGTGAGTCAGTGAGTGAGTGGTATTTCGCTTTTATATATAGGCTATAGATATATAAATGAAAAGATGTGCCTTTTAGCAGAAATTCCACAAAATGGAGTAAATTAGGTTTTAATGAATACTAGAGAAGACCAACACGTGTTTAACACGCCTCAATCTTACATACATATTCTTTATATACTTTCTTTATATAACTATGTAGGATTAATTATAAGCTAAGTTGGTAAATATTATTAATTATAACAGGAGTTATAATACAATTGCAAAAGAACCAGCATGGCCAAAAGAAATCCTAATCTAAAATTAGATATCAACATTCTTTCAAAGTACAAAACTTGCTTGAAAAATTCCGCTGGGAGATAGCTTCAGAACATAGAAGTTTAGCGGTATAAAAGAGTGAACAGCTGTTAATTTTAACACTGCACAACTTCAATCAGCTGAGAAATATAAAATCATGTGTTAAACTTTTTATGGTAGCAATAAATACTTTGAGCTGGCAGTGAAACAAATTTACTTAGAGTTACCTAACTTAAAACTATAAATTGATTCAAAATATGAAATCAGCTGTTAATGAAACAACAGTTAAATTTCTATATAATCCACTGCAGTTGTCAGCTGTTGAAATTGCAGCAATCAGCCCATTCCCAAAACGTATTTTGCGAGTTCGTTAAGCCGGTGCGACACCCCAGAGCCACGTGGCATGACGTTGCTATCCTGTCCCTCTTTATGAATCAATAATTGCTTTCATTGATATTAACGAGAACTAATGACCGGACGTCAAGAGAGTTCGTAGGAGCCATGTCCGCTATGACTTATTCTGTGAACTGAAAAGCTATACAGTTGTAAAGTTATTATCATAAAGTTATTAATGAATAGCACATTGGAAAATATCAAACTTCGTAATTTTCCAGGAAACATACGTAGATTTGAGTTACTATCTCTGCACTAGGTAATGAATTAGTGCTAAACTAGATGGCACGACTAAATGCTCCCGCGGTTAAGCAAATGCAAACAGATTATTTTGTATACTCTCTTAATTTCATGTAATATTTTCATATGGTAGGCCTAATTAGCGAATTTTCATAGGAAAAATGAGCTATCGCAGTAGCTCTTGTGGTAAGACCCAAGGTCGGGAGTAGTAAATGAGCACCGATCATGGTCCCCAGAACACGTCCGCATTTTAAGTCCGATTTTGTTCAAATTTGGTATACATGTTGGTTTTCTACGTCGCTCGGACGAGTTAGCAAAAAATATCCAACAATCGGAAGCACGTATTTTGAACGGAAGTAACTATTTTCTTAGATTTTTCCTACGAGAATGAATTTGTTTTTGAGTTTTTTCTACAAATATAAATGCAGGATGTTATTCTGCACGTTTAGTTTTTTTACGCGACCTTATAGCTCGCTTGGTTCCCCAGAATCAATGAAAACGTAAAATACCCTAGAAGTACCCGGTTCAAAGCCATGTGGTGGATTCTACTGTGGGGTTGGCGTGCGAAGCATGCAATGCATTGTGTGTTGAAGATACTCCCAACACGGGGGTTGGCGTGCGAAGCACGCATTTCTTTGTGTATTGAAGATACTCCCAATATGCTGAATGGCGTGCGAACCATTTTGCAGCTATTCAGCACCGTCGTGAATAGACTTATTTCCCAAATTGTTGGTTGAAACCCTAAAACATAGGCCTATAATAAACTTAATTTTGTAAATTTTGTCAACTCTCGTGAGCTGCGTGGTCGAATTATTATTTTTACTTGCAGTACATCTGACCAGAGGTTATGATGTATTTTGCTTGTATTATGAAACCACAGGTCAAACTAACTCTAAAACTCAATTATTTGCTCGGGAATAAAATATTATAGAAATTATGAAAAAAGAAAATTCTAAACAATACAGTTCAGAAACTTGGTAATTGTATACTTGCGTATGACTAGAGGTTATGTTAAATTTTGCTTAATATGCTTATATTTCGAAACTACATACCAAAAACTCAAATACTAGCAGGAGGTAAGTCTATATTCAGGACGAGAAGTTACTTTATATTGTAGACGGTAGGTTACTCTATGATCAAGCGTGTTTTAAGTTCATATTAAGGTAGGTTAAATACAAACATAGATGCAGTAGGAAATATATGTGAAGAAGCGGTCGGCTGTATGCGCAGAAGCAGGGACGGCCAATGCGCATGCGCTAACAGGGTGGAGGTCAGCGTAGCGAGTCAGTCGGTGACAGAGGTTAGTCGCGTTGGGGATGCGGAATACTACCCCCCGGAAAACTACCCCTCCAGGTGAAACGTGACGTCACGAAATCTGCCAACTAACCAATATGGGTGCCGTGTCCGCGTCTGGAATACTACCCCCCCTAGCAAAAGCGGGTCGCCGGAATACTACCCCCCGGAAAACTACCCCCCTAAGCAGGTTCCTACAATTATACTGTTATCGGCAACATACTGTGACTAAACAGTTTAGGTTAGTCCTATAGTTTTTTTTTTTATTCTAATTATATCGAAACTTGAGTGTGCGTGACTGGAAAACTGCCCCCCCGATCTCTGACGTCAAAATGACGTAGGAACCTGCTTGGGGGGGTAGTTTTCTGGGGGGGTAGTATTCCGGCGACCCGTCGCGTTATTTAGTGCACGGCCTTTTCTAAAAAACATTGTAGTGTTTCTTTATTTCTGAACTATAATCAACTTAATGAAATTGTTATAAATATTGTATATATTGTTATAAATATTGTATAAATTATTTAGAAATATTGTACATAACTTTTAAAAACAGCCGTAAAAACAGACTGGGTAGTAGTGTACTCAGCAGTCAAATCCCCCACCCCGCCACATATAACATACCTTCTCCCTTCCACACTCACATTCCTACCTGCGCGGTCCGCTTCTTCACATATATTTCCATCTGTACGTTTAGAAACTAAAAAACATTCTGTGATTGTATTGGTTAAGTAAGTGTCTTGTGTTTTGATTTTTAGGAACTGCAATTCTGTTGTACAAAAGAACGTAATTGCTATAGTATAGACAAAAACTATCGAAATCCGATATTGACATTATTCTTCCGATATGGTGATAATATCAATCTCTAATATCGAAACAACATTATCGATATTTACTAATATCGATAATATCGCAACATCCCTAGCCGCTCCTGGCCCTTGTGCCAGCTTAGCTGTAACTACCTGTACATGGTTAGGCTATACTATTACATCAATTTACTTAGTAAACATTTTTTACCTGTCATTTGAATTTAAAAAATACGTCAAGCCTTTATAGAGTTGTTTCTTCTGAAGAGGCGTATCAAATTTTTATAAAGATGGGTTTATAAGTATTGGGTGATTTTATTTTACAGAAAATGGACTCTTGTAAATGTTAATGGTATTAAGGAAGAATTAGATGAAGTGGAAATTTCAGTCATTTGGTATGTAGGCCTACAACTAACTTACGCAAAAATTTGTAACTTAAAATATTTTGTACTACATTTGTTTTTATATATTTTATTTTCACAAAAGAAAAAATGAAGGTAATAAATACTATTGAAAATTGGTTTTACATGTAAAGGTAGGCTACCTTTCTGCAACAAGCGACAGAGACATACGACCGAGACAGTCAATTCGGAAGCTAGACTGAGACCCCCAACTTTTTCGCTCTACAATTTAACTATGCGACCGAGACAGCGACACTTAGTCCGAAGTAGCAGTTGCTGAATCAGTATTTCAAAAGATTTTATTTAAGAAACAACAATTTTTGTTTTTGATTTTCAAATTAATTGCAGTATCAAAAATAAATATTTTGTAATTTTTTCAAATTTTTGATTTTTAAAGAGTTTTTCCCCCCCCCCCCCCCACCCCCAAAAATTTGCCAAAAAACGAGAAAAATCTAAATTTTTTTAAAAACGGCTTTAACGATTTTGATAAAATTTGGCTTAATGTACCCTACCATATGCAAAAAACCGCATCTTTCTAAAAATTCTCGTTTAGGTAATAATAATAATAATAATAACTGGTTATTTTGCAAAATTCTCAAAAACTACTGAACGGATCGGAACGAAATTTGGTATGTAGCTTCCTCTAGGGCCATAGGTGCTCACTAAGAAAGTTTTTAAAAAATTCGAAATTTTAGGGGGGTTTGAGGGGTCAAAGTTACTAAATCACGATTTATCTAAAACTACTGAACGGATTGGAACAAAATTTGGTATGTAGCTTCCTTTAGGGCCTTAGTGGCTCACTTAGAAAGGTTTTAAAAAAATTCGAAATTTTAGGGGGATTGGGGGGGTCAATGTTACTAAATCACGATTTCTCTAAAACTACAGGACGGATTGTAATGACATTTATTTGGTATGTAGCTTTCTCTAGGGCCGTAGGAGCTGATGGAAAAGGCTTTCAAAAATTCGAAATTTTAGGGGGGTTTAGGGGGTCAAAGTACTAAATCACGATTTATCTAAAACTACTGAACGGATTGGAATAAAATTTAGTATGTAGCTTCCTCTAGGGCCGTAGGTGCTGATAAGAAAGGGGTTTTTTAAAAAATCGGAATTTTAGGGGGGTTTGGTGGGGGTCAATGTTACTATATCACGATTTCTCTAAAACTACTGAACGGGTTGTAATGAAATTTGGTATGTAGCTTCCTCTAGTGCCGTTGGTGTAATGAGAAACGGTTAAAAAAAATTCGAAATCTTAGGTAGGGTTTGGGGGGGGGGGTCAAAGTTAGGAAAACACCCCATAAGAAATACATAGTGTAATTTATATTAATTGATATAATATATTTTTTGTTAATATTCATTTAACTTTGATTTGTCTATCCGTGCAAAGCCGGATCGGGCTAGCTAGTATAATAATATGAATGTGTGTTACATGCATCTAATATTTTCCATGGTAACATTTTCCTACTTTTGCAATTCTAAATAACCATCTCCTATGCTACTCTTGGGAAGGTATAAAGTTCCAACTGGGAGAAAGTATGTGGCAGTTATCTGGTACCGTTTATTTCATTAATCAAAACATGATGGCCTCCGCAAGCCCAGTAAAAATATAATAACTTAATTGACATAAGAACTAATCAAGGTAGTCAAAATAAAATACAAAAGGTTAGTGAGATGTTAACGTTTTAATTTCGGCGTATGATAGTAAAATTTAACCCTTCTGTATGGTGGCCTATGTGCTTAAATATAGTCGTAGAGGTTTATTTTTTTAAATTTAATTACGAAGCTACGATTGATTCTACACCTTTTTTTAAAACTAGAAGGCTCGATCCCTTGCTCGCTTCGATCGTCAACCCCCGCGGTGACTCGCGTCGAAGCAAATGCAAACAGGTTATTTTATATAAATAGGCCTACTACTATATGTAAATTAAGGGTTTATTCTCTAGCTTTAAGGAAAGTATAAAAATCAACATTTTTTATACGGGTTGTTACTGCATTTTCACCCCTTAGCAGCTCACGACAAAATTTAAATCTATGATACTTTTTCTACGTAAGAAATAAATGTACTAAATTTCAGCTCACTAACTTTACGGAAGATATAACAATTAATTTGTACTGTTTTAGGGGTTGTTATCACATTTTCACCCCTTAGCAGCACGCTACAAAATGCAAATCTAGTTTACTTTGTCTATGCATCTTGTAAGAAATAAACGCACACAATTTCAGCTCTCTAGCTTTAAGGAAACAATTAATATTTATTGTTTTAGGGGTTGTTTCAACCCTTAAATCAAAATTAATTCTAGCCTATGTTACTGAGGGATAGTGTAGCATTTTATTAGTGAAACGTTTTTTCAATCGGTTCAGTAGTTCCATAGATTACTGAACATACAAACAAACAGACAAATTTTACTCTTTATAATATTAGTGTAGATGAATTACATCATAATGTGCGCGGAGAGAGCGCGCGAAGCACACATGAGTCTCCCCAGTCATATCGTATTCTCGTAAAGCTTTGACCACATTCGTTTCGTTTTCCACGGTGAGCAGGAAATCGCTTACAAAGTTGAGCCCGTAATCAATTAGAGCCGACAAACCTAACCTAACTTTGTAATGAGTTGACTTTGCCCAAACTAAAACAGCAATTGATGTGCCACAACTTGTACGGTTTAATCTGAGACAATATTTGCTAACAAGTTGCAATCGTATCTGGTCAAAGTTGTAGTTACGCTGAGGTTGAATAAGCTAATTTAGTCACTTTGAACTTTTGGTAGGAACTTTCTCGCCATGTTTTGTGATTGTTGCTAATTGGTGATTATGTTTTAAAACAAATAACTCAACTAACAAACAAATACATCAATTGTATATAGAGTGACTTAAAGTATTGATTAATAATTCACTTCGTGTTTCTTGAATGAATGAAACCTGGGGCGTTAGCTCCACTCCTACCCATCAGTACTTTTAGTATGTTGTTAAGGACACCTTCCCCTACAACTGTGCCAAATTAGCATGAATTTTTTCCTCTATTTGACCTTTTTTGTCTTCGTTGCCTGGTCTAATAGCGCATACTTACCTTCATACGTGTTTCCCTGGTCTGAATTTTTAACATTGGCATTTTTTGTCTTATTGATATATGTAGTCGTTGGTACCAAGAGGGACCAAATATCTCTCTTTCGATTAATATTTTTTAGCTCTGAAACTAATATTGTACGTATCTCCGTAAATGGCATCAATTTAGATGTAAAACAACCGGATTAACTTTTCGAACATTCTAAATGGAAACAATAAACGCGAATGAGTTTTCATCCCGTATAGATCGAGCTGGCAGTGAAACAAATTCACATAGAGATACGTTTTGTCTCGTTTAGTTTATTCTATGACTACGTTCGACGCATGCGTGTTTCTAAAGCCAATCCCCTTATCACCACATACATATTTAACTATATCTTTTCTAAGATAGGCGCGCCCTTGTCGTCATCGGACGCAACGCAGGTATCGGATTGATCAGATTTATTTTTACGACTGCGCTCACAAGATTCGGAATTTCGGCTTCCCAGTCATTAGTCACGTGGAATTCGCTGTAATGTTCGTATCGTCCCCATGTGTATGAAAGTATATTGATATTATAGCAGAAACATATGTTTTTGTGAAAAGTGTGTTCATTATAAAGTGGACCTGCAGTCAGGGCCGTAGTCAGACCGGTTTTCCCGGGTCATTTGCCTGGGGCCCGGGCCCTCAGATGACTTTAGGGGACCGGCGGGCCATAAAAAAATCATTAAGCCTACACATAAGAAAAGAAAGCTGCTGATGTTATAACATTAGTTTTTGCAACGTTAGGTATAAAGTGGTGGCGAAGTTGAAATTTGAGAAATGCTGACGACAACGCTGGCAGGGGCTGTGACTCGTTGCCCTTTTATAATAAACACCAAACTAAATTAGTTAAACACCTGACTCCCTCAATGCGATTGCTCGAATGCATTCGCCTATGCGCAACAATTCGACCACGACTGGCGGACCGGAAGTTGTAAGGTAAAC
>JAGFPH010002750.1:15394-46394 GCA_018207615.1 Philaenus spumarius | reverse complement strand
GCTCCGCTCGCAGCGGAAAAACTCGCTTTGTGAGTGCGCACCTCGACTTTGTCGCCTCGAGTTATGAACGGCTTCGCTCCGCTAGCAGCGAACTAAATCGGCCGTGGGCCTGTTGATTTGAATAAGGTAATTTTATGGTACGTTACATTTTGATCGATTTTGGGAGAATCAACTGAGCTACAAAAAAAACAAAATGTCTAGAATATCCTAAATTTATTTTCTTTTAATAAAACACTAAAACGTTTCATTCTAGTACGAATAAACGGTACCAGATAACTGCCACATACTTTCTCCCAGTTGAAACTTTATACCTTCCCAAGAGTAGCATAGGAGGTGGTGATTTGGAATTGCAAAATTAGGAAAATGTTACCATGGGAAATATTAGATGCATGTAACACACATCCATATGATATTATTTTATTATTATTTTTATTTAAACTATTTAATCGATTTCGAACAAATTTGCACCAAACATGTCAATTAGGCCTGTATAGATGCACGAAAAAAGGTTTGGAAAATTTTTGAAAACAACTCCCTTTTTGGCCAAAAACCCCCAAAAATCATTTATTACAGTACTATTATTATTACCTAAACGAGTATTTTTTGAACGAAGCGATTTTTTGCATATGGTAGGATACATTAAGGGCTACAAATAAGCCAAATTTTATCAAAATTGTTAAAGCCGTTTTTAAAATTTTTTTATTTTTCTCGTTTTTTTGCCATTTTTGGGGGGTACAACCCCTTAAAAATAAAAAATTTGAAAAAATATTCCAGAACTTCACCTACATACCAAATTTCATCAAAATCGGACGGTTGGTATGGTCTCCGGCTCTGTACACATCCTTACAGACACACGGACAGACATCACCAAAAAACACTTTTTGGGTTCAGGAAGCACAAAAAAAATAATTCCACTAAAAATATTTTTGGGTTCAGGGTGCACCAACACAGATAATTCCACTAAAATTTTTTTGGGGTTCAGGGAGCACCAACACAGATAATTCCACCAAAAATTAAAATTCGAAAATTTGGACGAAAACAATACTTTCTCCATATACTACGTATAAGGGGGAGAAAGTAAAAATCTAAAAAAATAGTTACTTCAAAAAAAACTAAACACTGAAATTAGCCTTTTTTAGCCTAAAATATTGAAACAAACTAAATACTGAAATTATTAGCCTACATTTTTGCGTATTTTCTTCAACTCTTCTTCCATAATGATTGACATCGTAATAATAATAGCCTACATTTTTCTATGTTTACAACAAATTATATTTCTTTGTACAAAACACATTTTGCTCTTGAAATAACGAAACATCTGTTTCTCGAGACAGAGTCAATGGTGGAAACAAATTACGCGTTACAATTAAAAAGAAATACGTTGTACGTACTTGTCTTGTCTGTTTCACAACAGAGTGACCTTGTTTTTAAATTAAACAAGAACTAAATTAACTGAGGATGTTCCGAGTGCAACAATCCGACCGCATTCGGCGTCAGACATTTTAAAAGGAAACTAGATTAATGATGTCATACTGAAATATACAAACGTACTTAATTAAAACGTCTTCTGTCTTAGTGCAGCAAGCGCAACCTAGCGGATATTACATCAATTGAACATTGAGTTGACGCGGTGTTTTAAACTAACAGCGCTTTCTAGCGTTAGGCTATGTAACTAGCCTTATTGAAGTATCACTATCTGACAAGTTGAGATTTTGACCATAAATTATTAATTAAGGGGAATATTAAGGGTCTGCTGCACCTAAAGTAATATTTTAAATTTATAAATCGCCCACAAGAGTAAAGGTAAACCTTACTTAAACAAAATTACTGATGTAAACGTCCGTCCATGATCGTGATCGTAGATGTCGTTGTGAAATAATTCAATCACGCAGCTGTCCGGCTGACATGAGCGAATTTCCAAAAATAAAATTTAACGTTTCAGGGTTTCAACCGACTATTTGGGAAATTGGTCTACTCACGAAGACGCTGAATAGTTGCCTGCGTGTACGAAATACATATAAGTAGAAACTGTTTGCACCTCAGACTAAAGACCTAGCTCACGCTCTCGCGCGCTCAACCTTGCGGCCTCGGATTTTGGACTGCTTCGCTTCGCTAGCAGCTGACACAGTTTGCATCCCTGCCGTCGGCCACGTAACAGAAGCTGTTCCCACGGTGAAAACCCCCTCGCGGATTTGAACCAAGTAATTTTATGGTATTTTACTGTTTGATCGATTTTTGGGGAACCAGACCGGCTATAAAGTCGCGTAAAAAACAAAATCTGAAGAATGATCTCCTATATTTATTTTGTTTACATAAAACCACAAAACTTATTCTACTACGAAAAATCTTTAAAAAAAAACTTCCCATAAAAAAAGGACTTGGGTGAGATTTTTTTTAAAGTGATAACTTCTATGGCCCGTTGGGCACTTTCGCTTAACTATGTTTCTGAAATCTCGCGTCACTCAAACTTTTTGCGTAGACACAAGTCTAATAATCCTACACCTTTATTATAAACTAGGGGAGACCCCTGCGTGCTCCACACGCCAACCCCCAATGGAACCTTCTAAAAACATATTTTATTTATAATAAAGGTGTAGTATTAATAATAACCTCAAAACTAAGATGGTAAATAATGTTAAATGTTCAAACCAAATTATTTCTTATATTTTATAACAGCAGTTAATAATGTTTAAAAGAACCAGCAATGCTCAGGTCTACACTTTAAAACCCTAACTTAAAAGCTAGAAATACAAAAATAGTTGCTTCAAATTTTGAAATCAGCTGTTAATAGAAATATTATTTGAAGCAAACAGCTATATTATCTGTTATTTTACTCAATTGGTTGCTATGGTAATAAATGTAAATACATGTGTCGGTTTATCATTCTAGGCCTAACCTAAGATTTTTTTACGAATAAATTTACAAATATTGAAATAAAAAAGGTTTTTATCAAAATAAATTATAGCCAATGTTACTCAGGGATAGTGTAGCTTTTTATCAGTAAATCAATTTTTCAATCGGTTCAGTAGTGCCAGAGATTACCCCCTACATACAAACAAACAAACTATACCTCTTTATAATATTAGTATAGATAGAACATAACATATCTTTTTAGAAGATTCCAACGGGGGTTGGCGTGCGGAGCACGCAGGGGTCTCCCCTAGTATTATATTATAATAAGTATGTGAAAAATAGTGACCATTATAATGTAAGCATTATTTATTTAGTGACTAATGATTTTGAGTGAGGTATTAGTGTATGCACTCTACATAAAATTCTAAGAGTAATTCAATATGTAAGGGATAATTATAATAATTATTATATTTGTGCGTTTTAAGTTTTGTAAAGTAGATTGATTTTTGTCTAACTGAAGTAAGTTTAGCAAAATTTTACATTTTGTATATTTTGACAAAGTAATATTTTACATTGTTTTATTTTACTGCAACTTATTATTACTCACTTGAATATAAAATTTAGCTTCATATTACAACAATGGAGGTCATACACGTTAATGGAGTATCTATTCCTCACAGAGTGGATTCTTCTAGGCCATATGGCCAATGCTTATTCTACTCTGTGACTTTAACTGTACATGACACGATTCACTGGGGTTTGAGGTGAGGGCTAGAGTTGTTAGTCATGTTTCAAACAATTGGCGCAAGTTCAAACCATATACTTTAAAAGTAACAGGAGATATTTATTCAACAAGAAAAGAATATATCGCGGATATGAGCAAACCGGTAACTATTGGAACCTCCTGTGAAATTCAAGCAGCATCCGAAATATTGTTGATGAATTTCAGGTGTACAGAGATGGTTATTTGTTGTGGGAGAGTTTTGGCGAACCGATTGAGGGAGTAGGGAGGCTAAGGTTTACTGGGGAACTGACGAGAGGCTACTTTAATGTTCTCATTCCTCTCACGCCTTCTTTACCTGACAACTCAATGGATATTAGTGCGGAGGAAATACAGTCAGCTTCCCAATCCCAGGTTTCAGACGATGGTCAACTTCCAACCCTATCAAAACAGTGTACATCATCATCTGATGCAGTTCGGTCGCATCCAGAACAAATACCAAAAAACAAGGAAGAAAGAAACGAAAGCGTTTTTCTAATACAAATCGCGTAAAAGCACATAGGCAAGCGGTAAAAAAAACACTGCCTCAAAATACACACAGAATCAGCTAAAATACCTTAAGATGTAACATTTGCTGTAGGTAACCATATTATTGCAATAGCGAACATTGGCCTGTCAGCTAATAGACGATACATAATATATTATACTACGTTATTATAATAGTACAATTATTATAATATAATTATTATCCCTTACATATTGAAGTATTCTTAGAATTCCATGTAGAGTGCATACACTAATACCTCACTCAAAATCATTAGTCACTAAATAAATACTGCTTACATTATAATAATCACTATTTTTCAAATCCTTATTATAATTATAATAATATTACTATAATAATTTGTTGACCTTTATTCTCCTCTAATATTAATACTGATAAAAATATATTACGTGTTCTAGTTACCATTACCGGTGTTCATTGACTACTCCCGAACTTAGGGCTCACCATAAGAGTAACTGCAATAGCTCATCTTTCCAATGGAAATTAGCTACTGTAGGGCCTATGTAAATATCTATGTTATAGCAAATCAAATTCATGCAATGACAGTTAATATAGCTGGTTAGGCTTACTGGCATCAATAATTAAAAAGAATTTTAAGTTAGATCCAGCCTAGACCAATAAAAATAAAAACAATATTCCTTACTAGGGTTTCACCTGCAAGTTTAATAAAGGAAACATTAAAAAACTAATTCCAATTCAGTAGTGTCGGTACAACTATAACCTCCATAGAAATATACACGTTTGTGACAGAAGGTGCGTTTGAAAACGCATTAAATCTAAACTAGCGTAGACCTAAACTAAAAATGATTCATTCCTTTTATACCAACATTACAAAAACAAAAAAATTTATGTAGGGGGTAACCTCTGGAACTACTGAACCGATTGAAAAATGTTTTATTAATAAAAAACCTAAGCTAAGTAACAACGGCTAAAAATCATGTTAAGGGTCGGCTCTTGTAAAACAGAAATCAACCTGCGACTTCCTACAGCGGCGGTAGGTTACGCGGACATTGCTCATCCTAAATCCATTTAAAACCCGTAATTATTCAAATAGCGTTTTTTTTTTAAATACCAAACTCTTGGGGACAAAATTTTTCATCCGAATGGCTTGGTAATTTTTCGCTATAATTAATAGTTACAACGTAAAAAAATATTTAAATCACCCTATAGCGGCGGTAGGTTACACGGATATTGCTCAGCCTA
Organism: Philaenus spumarius; assembly: GCA_018207615.1. Lineage (NCBI taxonomy): Eukaryota > Metazoa > Arthropoda > Insecta > Hemiptera > Aphrophoridae > Philaenus > Philaenus spumarius. The sequence continues at coordinate 41,052 of JAGFPH010002750.1, read as the reverse complement.
AATCCATTTAAAACCCGCAATTGTTCAAATAGCGTTTTAAGAAAAATACCAAAATCTTCGGGACAAAATTCTTCAGGCGAATGGCTTGGTAGTTTTTCGCTATAATTAATAGTGACAACATAAAAAAATATTAATAAAATCAATGTTTTAAATTGTCAATAAATATTAAACAAAATATTTTTCTTAGTTTTGAAAAAGCCATTTGCATGCATATTGACCATAGCTTTAAAATGACATATCGTTTATAATTTTCCGATTTTAATTTAACATTGGTCTTATGGAGTGTCAGCCAACATGGCCGACAGCTAGAGCCGACCCTTAATTTAAGGGTTGAGACAACCCATAAAACAATAAATAAATATTAATTGTTATACTTTCCTTAAAGCTAGAGGGCTGAAAATTTGTACATTTAATTCTTACAAGATACATAGAAAGGTAAACCAGATTTGCATTTTGCCTTTGCTGCTAAGGGGTGAAAATGGGATAACAACCCCTAAAACAATAAACATTATTTGTTGTACTTTCCTTAAAGATAGAGAGCTGAAAAATTGTATGCCTACATTTATTTCTTACAAGACACTTAAAAGGGTAAACCAGATTTGCATTTTGTCGCGTGCTGCTAAGGGGTAAAAATGGAATAACAACCCCTAAAACAATAAATATACATTCTCACAAATCTAGAGAACTGAAATTTATCACTAATTAATTTCAAGCGTTGTGTACGAAATAAATAATAAAACACGAAATTTAAATAGTTACGTCTGATGGCAGAACTGGGGGAAACAGCCCCTTTACAATAAAAATAAATAATCATTATACTTCCCATGAAGGTAAAGAGCTTTTGATCGGCACCTTTGTGTCATAAATGGTAAATAGGAATAGTACTAGTAAACCCCCATTAAAATCACAGGCAGATTAATTAGATACACATCAGAAATATAATATATATTTTAAATACTATTTAAAAACAACAGACTTTATCTAGGCCTACCTAACTATGCTGACGGGGATTTTTAAATTGTTAAATGTGTACAATTATAAGATTTATAAAACTGTAGGCATATTTGTTAATATTTTTTATTTTTGCATACCTACGTTATTATATATTTAATGAAAGAAAACATGCTATCTTTTAATTGCTTTTAACTTCATATTGATAGATCAAATGATTTAGAAGTTATAAAAATATTATAGTGAAGAAATTATTAATCGAATATGTTTATATGTTATACGAAGATGTACGAATGTTTCCGAAGTTAAACGAACAGGTATCTCTTCTTTAAATTTCTATACACGAGTATATTGATGATACAAGGTTGTATGTATACACAGTTTATAACCTCAAAGCAAATCTTATAACGCATACGTAAGCTTTATAACTCATATTTAAAAAAAATCAACTTCATAAGAAATTATAATGATTGAAGTTGTAAACATAACCCCAAAGTATTATCTAAGCTGGGTTTTGTCTAAGTATTACAGATGATGGGTGAAATCAGCTGTTATATTATATGTTACTCACTTACGTACACTCGCTCTTATAATAGTTGATTGCACTAACATTTCAATTACTTGCGCCTAACGGGTCTAACTTGAAAAATACCCATACAACAATAAATTATAATTTTCTCTGAGCTAGAGAGGTAAAAATGTATGCACTTATTTCTTAAATGGTACTAAGAAAACATAAATCGAACCTACGACTAAGTTGCTTGTGGTAAAAATGGAGTCACTACCCCAATGTATTAAAAATAATTTCTATGAGTATCTGTATAGTTATATAGCTTAAATTTGTTACATATTATAATTAAGTTATGTTAGAAAAATAAAAATTATTTGAATTACGATTACTTGCATCAAAGGGTAAAATGGGACAATTACACGCATTACTTCAGGGAGAATGTACTCCGATAATGTAACATTTTTGAAGCGTAAACTTTTTCTAGGCGCAACGCGTCCAAAAGATTTTGCAGGCGGTAGATCGGATTTTACCGTCACGCATTTTCCGTCATTATCTACTATATATACACAATACACATATAGTAGACATGTGTATATAGCAGAGTATATCGTTTACTTGGTGTGCTTCCTCATTTAGTAAGTTGTTTTAAAATAGTTAACATGGCAATAGCTCTGAAATGGACATTGTGCTTCCTCATTTACGAACTTGGTAAAATAACTCTGAAATGGACATTGTGCTTCCTCATTTTGTAAGTTGTGTTAAAATAGTTAACTTGGTAAAATACCTCTAAAATGGACATTGTGCTTCCTCATTTTGTAAATTGTGTTAAAATAGTTTCCTTGGTAACACCTCTGGAATGGGCATTGTGCTTCTTCATTTCGTAAGTTGTTTTAAAATACCTTGGTAATACCTCTGAAATTGACATTGTGCTTCCTCATTTTTTAAATTGTGTTAAAATAGTTTACTTGGTAATATCTCCGAAATGTACTTTGTGCTTCCTCATTTCGTAAGTTGTTTTAAAATAGTTAACTTGGTAATACCTCTGAAATGGACATTTTGTAAGTTGTTTTAAAATAGTTTACTTGGTAATACCTCTGAATTTGACATTGTGCTTCTTCATTCTGTAGGTTTTTTTAAAAATCGTTAACTTGGTAAAATAGCTCTAAAATGGACATTGTGCTTCCTCATTTTGTAAATTGTGTTAAAATAGTTTCCTTGGTAATACCTCTGAAATGGGCATTGCGCTTCCTCATTTCGTAGGTTGTGTTAAAATAGTTAACTTGGTAATACCTCTGAAACGGAAATTGTGCTTCCTCATTTCGTAAGTTGTGTTAAAATAGTTAACTTGGTAATACCTCTGAAATGGAAATTATGCTTCCTCATTTTGTATATTGTTGTAAAATAATTTACTTGGTAGTGTTAAAACAATCAAATTTCAGGTCAAACCAATATGACCAACGATTTACATTCATTACGGTTTTCACTTCTGTCGGCAGTCCCGCGACTGCTTTCTTTTTATCAAGGGTGCGCTTCGGAACATGACAACATTAGTAGATTTGAAGAAACTCACTTCGCGGCGGATTTTTGAGCCACGATTATTGTACCAGTATTAATTTTATTAACTTTGTCTTATTTTTGTTCCAAGCCACTAGTAGCACCTGCAAGTAGGCTTATATTTGGAGACTCTATTAGCTTTCTGAGCCGAGAATCGAAGCCAGTCAAACTGTAAACAGAGTACTCGACAATAACAGGACATTTTAGCCACAACATGCAACTATAACAGCGGCCGAACCAACCAAAACATTGTAAACAACCGAACCCAACACCGATGTAGGCCTAAACACAGTCGTCGTGTTTGCCGTTTAATTCATTAGACCTTCAGTTGAAAGCAAACAATAAGTTACCTTTTAGCTAATTAACCGTTTTCTGTAGGCCTACGCCGAGCCTGATACACTGAAAGTGAATTGCAGAGGAGATTTGTAATATTTAAATAAACGAAATTTTATTCGAATACCCACGAAATAAACGGTACCAGGAACTGGCACATACTTTCTCACAAACATATTTAAATTATTAAACAGATTCACTGTGACTTTAAGGGTGGGGTAGGAGAGGTGATTTTTTATTAAAGTTGGAGATTAACTAATAAATATTATTATTATTATCTAGAGAGAAAACTATTCGATCGATTTCGACAAAATTTCCACCAAACACGTCAATTAGGTCTTTATAGATGCACGAAAAAAGGTTTTGAAAATTTTTGAAAAACAACCCCCTTTATGGCCAAAAAACCCCCAAAAATCAGTTATTATTATCATTATTAGCTAAACGAGAATTTTTAGAAATATGGGTTTTTTTTGCATATGGTAGGACACAATAAGGGCTACAAATAAGCCAAATTTTATCAAAATCGATAGAGCCGTTTTTTTTTTAAATAATAACTGATTTTTTGGAGGTTTTTTGGCCAAAAAAGGGGTTATTTTTCAAAATTTTTCAAAACCCTTTTTCGTGCATCTATACAGGCCTACTTGAAATGTTTGGTGCAAATTTGTTTGAAATCGATCGAATAGTTGTCGCTATTTCGCCAAAAAACTCCCAAAAATCAGTTATTATTATTACTTTTAGCTAAACGAGAATTTTTAGAAAGATGCGGTTTTTTGCATATGGTAGGGCACATTAAAGGCTACAAATAAGCTAAATTTTATCAAAATCGTTAGAGAAGTTTTTTATAAAAAAAATAATAACTGATTTTTTGGAGGTTTTTTGGCCAAAAAGGGAGTTGTTTTTAAAAAATTTTCAAAACCTTTTTCGTGCATCTATACAGGCCTACTTGACATGTCTGGTGCAAATTTGGTTGAAATCGATCGAATAGTTTTCTCTCTAGCTTTGTATACATACATACAGACATACAGACATACATACAGACATACATACAGACATACATACAGCCAGACATTTTGTAAAAACCACTTTTTTGAACTCAGGGGGTCCCAAAACGGATATTTCCACAAAAATCTCAACATCGATTTTTTTTGCGATCACTGTACTTTCTCTATACTATAGTATAGTGAGAAAGTAAAAGGAGTTATAATAAATTATTACTCTGTACAGGGTGTTTACAAATTCCCTGGAGAATTTTTGTGTATTTGTTCCTTAGGTCAAGACAATAAAAAAACGTCATTTAAATATGGGTCTGAAATGCCTAGTTTTCAGTCTGTCCGTCTGTTTGTGTTTTTTACAAATTATTTTATAACTTGAGTACTATTTTAGATAGAAACTTCAAATTTGGCACGAACGTGTACCTTGGTAGGTCAAACAAGTCTGTAAAATTTCATTACGATATCTTCAACAGTTTCAATATGGCGGCCATTTAAAATCTTTGATATTCAATTTCATGAAAACCGTAACTTTTCTAAAAAAAAATGTTACCAGTAATAAAAAATGTAGAATTTTAAGACGAACAAAATCGTACTTTATTTGCTACAATCGGATAATAAATAACTGAGTAATGAGACATTTACTGAAATAAATATCATACAAAATTTGCACTAAACAACAATTTGCCGTGAACAGTTGTTATATAATTAGGTATCATTATGAAATCATCTTAACTTTGTTTTAGAACAAATTACGTAGACCCTACAATATTATGATACAAAGATATCCAAGGAGGTAAAACAAGAAATGGAACAGTAATTTAATAAATTGCAAGACTAAGAATTAATCCAAACCCGACTAAGATTTTTCATCCGCCATTAACGCGTTTAACTGCGCAATATAATTAACGAGTTATTTTAACTGTAATTACTTAAACGTTCTTTAGAAAAGCAATTGGTGATGAAATTACTATAGCGCTTTGCTATAATAAAATTACACTTAAAAAATTTCTTCTGATGTAATGAAATACAAATTATATTGTAACTTCACTACTTATGTTAACTTACTTGTATATGACGCAGGCTCTTTCAAACCAGTCTTCTTCTAGTACTCCAAGTTATTACGGAGCGGAGACAGTTTAGATGCGTTTCAGAGTATCTTAGGTTCGATTCCGACTAACGACGTTGCCTTTATCAATGTTGATCCGTTCCACATAGTTCAAAAATCCTGTTGGCCAAAATTCAGAACACTAAGCGACCATTCAAATTGGCTTCAATTTATTCAGTAACTTTATCCTAATGTAACTAATAAAGTTTTTTTATCGCAATAGAAGGGTAGACATTTTTTATCTTCTCTTTTCTAAATTGAAAAAATAGCGTTGTGTAAATAAAATCAGTTGAAAATTGTTGGTCCCATTATATTTGTTATTAAAGTTAATAGAAAGAATATGGCGAAGAATAAGCTAAATTTCAATAAACACCTTCACATTTTTGCCGTTTTTAATACGATTTTATTAGCTTGGTACGGAATCTATGTAACGGAATCTTTGAACGTGATTTTCAACCCCTTCAAAACGTCGGGTCGGTTTGAAACTCTGCACACTTATCAAGGACCGATGACAATGCAATATTAATTTTGTTGGGTGTAGTAAGTGAGCCCCGATCATGGTCCCCAGAAAACGTTTTCGGGTGTCATTAAAAACTTTATATACAGGGTGATTCACGACGATATGCAGACACTTCGGTAGCTCGTCAATTTTGTTGGGTGTAGTAAGTGAACACTGATCATGGTCCAAAGACTAAAAAATAAGAAAATAAATAATAGTTTAAAAAACAAAAAAATGGCTTTAAAAGCAAAGCGAACTAAAAATTTTAAAATAATTGTAAAAAAAAGCGTGGTGTGCGTTATACTATATTTTTATAATAACTCTACTTTTATAAATATCTACCAATGAAATATTTGAAACATTTGATGAAAAGCACCCCACGCTTTTTTTACAATTATTTTCAAATTTTTAGTTCGGTTTGCTTTTAAAGCGTATTTTTTTAGTTTTTTAAACTATTATTTATTTTAAATAGAATACAAAAATAATTCGATCAAGCTGCTGGACCGCTGACATGAGTTGGACGAATTTCCAAAAATATGTTCATATGTTTTAGGGTTTCATGTTTGGGAAATCGGTCTACTCACAAAGGCATGGGAAATATATTAGAATTTCTTTCCACCTCAGCTTCCAGTACCGGCTCCTGCGCTGTTTCGTTTCGCTCGCAGCGCACAAATACACTGTTTATGGTATTTTACGTTTTGATCGATTTTGATGAAGCCAGACGGAATCCAAAAAAAAACAGACGGAGGTCGTGTAAAAAAACAAAATGTCCAGAATAATATCTTATATTTATAATTTTTTAGAGAAAATCCTAAAAAATTTCATTCTAGTACGAAAGATCTAAAAAACGTGCTCTGGTTGTTGGATTTTTCATAAACGAACTCGTCCGAGCGACTTAGAAAACCAACGTGTGTACCAAATTTGGATCAAATCGGACGTAAAATGCGGCTGTTTAAGTGCGTACACATATACATAGAATTTTTAATAACACCCTAAAACCTGTTCTGGGGACCGTGATCGGTACTCATTGACCACTCCAGGCCTTAGGTCCCACCCTAGAGTCACTGCAATAGTTAGTTCATATTTCCTATATGGAAATTCGGTAAAAATAAAAATGCATTACGATAGGAAATTGTACATACATTATTTTTATAACAGCATAAGGTTTTTGAGATACAAGGTTTTTAAATGTCTTATTCAATGTTTTTGAATGCAGGAGATGCGATGTTTTAACTGTTTCCCGACTACGGAAGAGGGTGTTATGTACATCAATCTGCAGTTCAAGGACATTAAGAATTTAAACTTAATACGCGAGTAAGTACCGACATATTGTTAGATAACACATTGCACTTTTATCGTTAAATTCTCAGTGCGCAAACTGCAAAAATATATATTTGAAAATGACTGAATAACAAAAGTCATAATGCCATTCATGTATTAAATTATGTAAAAAACTAAAATCGTCTGACAGAAAAAAAAATTGGGTCTGCGTCGGACCAGACGGTGGAAGTTATACTTCTTTGGCCATTCGTATATCCGTATACTTTCCTATACTTTTTGGAAAAAAATTTCCCAGCCAGGGATCGAACCAGGGATTCTAGCATTGTATTTGGATAACCTAATAGAACTCTGATCCAATGCAATATTTTGTTCCACTGGAAATTCGACTTTTGTGGCGCTATCTATTGGGGAAACGACGGAAGCTGTTTGAAACATCAATGCTACCAATGATTTCTCCCTAGTGCTACCTCGCGGCGCGATCATGCACTATTTTCGCGACAACCTTTTTTTCGGCATACAGCCCCGTATGGATACATGATCTATTTTATTATTCATGATCTATGATTCTAGCGTGCAAGTCGAGTGCGTTAACCACACACCCACCTAGACTCTTGACGTATCTCTTGTAGAGAAAAGGTATAAAAAGGCACTTTCCGGATTTTACTCCTACGCGTGACGCGCTTTCTCGACCGATACCCCATCCCGATTACTACGGGCACAAAGAAGTATAACTTCAAAAACTAAGGTAACATCAGGAAAATATTCATAGAGATTACGTCAGAAGTTCCATATTTGAATCATCTCAAAAAAAAAATTACAAACTTTACAATATGCCAACCGTTTGATATCATCGCAGAAGGCGACCTTTCCTAGGAAAGAGAGTAGTGTTGCCACTCTAAGCACAAGTAAAAGATTCGTCTCAATTGTGTGAGCAGTTGTTGAGTTAAATCTTTGAAAGCAATGCGGCCTCTCAGTAGCCCTGCTAGATTTATTTCAACGGAATGTTCCCAACACTTTGATACAGTGCCTTTATACATCGTCCTACCAGTGTATCTTTATATCTCCTTCAATACATACTCTACAAATATTTTATGTTTTTCAATGCTGTCTAGCTGCACTTTATCTTTTCAATAAGTTATCTTTTATTACTAAGTTACTAATTTAGTTGGCATCTGTTTTATTATTTATAGAGCTACGTTTTATGCATTCAGACGTAATAAAAGGAAACCATTAAATTGGGTGGAGGGAGGAGAGGATTCTGTCTGATGGTTTAGTTTTGGGATAAGTCTAAAGAAATGTAATACTTCTTATTAAAGACAGGCAATTATTTCTAACCATATCTTCTAACTCATTTAAATCAAAATAATTCGACGACGCAGCTGTACCGCTGAAGTTGAGCGGATTTCCAAAATTAAGTTTATATGTTTTAGGGTTTCAAACAACCCTAAACAATCTAAACGCTTTGCGAGATTGTTCCCACACTGGATATGATGAAAAATCCATAAAAATATGTCTTATTTCTATATGAAACTAAAAATTGATTACTTTCTAAAAGCTCCTGTTTATTAGCGAATTTCAGTTGAGACCTAAGGTCGGGAGTAGTAAATGAGCACCGGTAACAAGGCCGTAGCCAGGGGGGGGGGGTCAAAACCCCCGAAATTTAGCAGTAAAACATAATACTAGGTTTAAAAAGTGCAAGTTAAATTATAAAATACACAACACAAAAGAGGATCCAGCAACATATTTTAAATCATTGTGTATTGCAAGCATACTGATATTTAGATTTGTTTGATTAAACTACAACGTACAATACACATGGAGGCAGTAGGTTACAGCCTTACTCTCTTGTGAGCTTGATCTGATCTAGCCTATTAAATAAGAAAACTATGAAGGTTCAACAAAAATACTTTACTCTAACAAAACAAAATCATTCATCATCCTTATTATATAATATTTTACATGGCTAACTATATCAACATTTTTAAAATAATCAAGGAAATTGGTTTTTAACTCGTTCACTGCTATGCAAATTTCGTAATTCCTATGCTAGGAGCTGACTTTTTATTTTTTATATTTATAGCCTAAATGAGTAGAAATTACTTTATTTTGTATTTCTTAAACTTTCTATGTAATAATCACTAATATTTTAAAGCAGACACAAGCAGACGCACATGTGCGTCTATAGCACATAGGCTTAAAATTGGCGTGCGAAACACGCAATACTCTGTGTATTGAAAATACTCCCAATACGGGGGTTGGCGTGCAATGCACTGTGCGTCGGCCGTTTCTCATAGTGTTCAGTGTCAAGCTCACATGTGCGTCCTTAGCAGTGAACGTGTTAAAAGGGTTTAAATTCAAAACTCCGGCCCTGCCCTGCCCCCCCCCCCCCCCCCGCCGAAAATTTTCCTGGCTACGGCCTTGACCGATAATGGTCCTCAGAATACGTTTTGGGGTGCCATTAAAAATTATTTACTTTATATATTATACTAGGGGAGACCCCTGCGTGCTTTGCACGCCAACCCCCAACGTAACCTTCTAAAAACATATGTTATGTTTTATTTATAATAAAGGTGTAGGATTAATAATAACCTCAAAACTAAGACGGTAAATAATGTTAAATGTTCAATTTTAATTATTTCTTATATTTTAAAGCATTTATAATAACGGTTAAAAGAACCAGCAAGGCTCAGGCCTACTCTTTAAAATCCTAACCTAAAATCTAGAAATACAAAAATAATTGCTTCAAATTTTGAAATCAGCTGTTAATGGAAATATTGGAGCAAATATATTTTCATCACTCCGTACCGAAAGTAGCTACTTTCGATGTCAGCTGGTAGCAACGAAAACGATCGTTTCCCAAGCTCTAATTTAGAGCAAGGGAAAAACGATCAGCTGATTTTCCCTTGCTCTAAATTTGTTTTCCCTTGCTCTCAATTAGTTTTCCATTTGCCCGCTACGCGCTCTGACGTCGCTTTGCCGTTTAATTGTTACGTTGTTATGTAGGCTTATTATAGTAAATTTGTTATTATAAAAAAATGTTAATTGAGAAATATAATAGTTTGCATTTTACTGAGGTTTCTTCTTCAGCATTGTGTGTATTTTTGCGTCGTGATGAAAAGTACCGTTCATAACTTGTACCGAAAGTGATTTTCCGGCACTTGCTCCAATTATTCCCGTACTCGGCTTCGCCTCGTACGTGAAACACACTTTCACATGCTCGGCTTCGCCTCACACGTGAAATTCGATATTCCTGTGTTCGGCTCCGCCTCACACATGAAACTTGGGCGCGCACCGGAAAGTGCCACTTTCGGTACTAGTAATGAAATATACTATATCTGTTATTTTATTCAATTGGTTGCTATGGTAATAAATGTAAATACATGTGTTGGTTTATCATTCTAGTCCTAACCTTATAATTTTTCCGATTAAATTTATAAATATTGAAATAAAAAAAGGTTTTTATCGAAATGAATCATAGCCTATGTTACTCAGGGATAGTGTAGCTTTTTATTAGTAAAACTATTTTTTCAATCGGTTCAGTAGTGCCAGAGATTAGGGCCTACCCCCTAAATACAAACAAACAAACAAATAAACAAACAAACAAACTTTACCTCTTTATAATATTAGTATAGAAGTATAGATGTGTGAAATCCAACAACCGAAGTATGTTTTTGACAGGAAGTGACTTTTTAAAAAAATTACTAGAATAAAAATTTGGGATTTTATCTTAAAAAATTATTGCACATTTTTTTTTACATGACCTTATAACTTGCTTGGTTCCCCCAAAATCTATCATCTATAATCTATCTAGCGAGGCCGCAAAGTGAGGTGCAAATTATCCGCTGCGGGGTGGAACGAATAAGGAGCGCGCGAGTCGAAGGTGGAGTCTTAGGTGCCAATTCAACTAACATATTTCGCATACACAGGCAGCTATTCAGCCCCTTCGTGAGTAGAAAAATTTCCCAAATTGTTAGTTGAAACACTAAAACATATAAAATTAATTTTGGAAATTCGCTAAACTCTCGTCAGCGTAGCGTGATCGAATTGTTTCCATTTAATCCGTGCAAGATGTTATAAACTCGCCTGTTCTACGCGTCCGTTCCCACACAACTAACCCAACATCTGATATACCTCGACGAAAATTAAATATCGCCGATAAATCCTCTCCGCCTCGGCCCGATCCTTAATTGCCCGCGTACAGAGAGCAGCGTATGACGAGCATCAAGATAAAGGCGCGGTGTCGCGGTACAACCGACACGTACAATTATTTCAAGCCTTAAAAAGGAGAAGGCAGTGGCCGTCAAGTAGCCGCCTCGTATCGGCTCCGAGATATCACAGATATATCGAAATGACAATTATTGTCCCAACACGCTAGCCCATCCTATCGTGTACCGCTCGGCACATTTATCATTTCCACAGCTTTTCCAACGGGCTCTAATGCCAATTTATTGACCTGAAAGAGAGTCCGAATAATTTACGATTGCAGATGGGTTTCTCTCGCGTGTTATTTTCTGTATCCAACTGCGTATTATGAAATCAAAACGTATATTAACAGTCTGTATTACGCTCATTGCAAGTGCTTTGTTAATTTTTTTACGCGACCTTATAGCTCGCTTGGTTCCCCCAAAATCGATCGAAACGTAAAATACCAAAGAAGTGCCCGGTTCAAAGCCATGTGGTGGATTCTACCGTGGGGTTGGCGTGCGAAGCACGCAATGCATTGTGTATTGAAGATATGATTACTGAAGAAATGTGCATTTTTAAGTAAAGAAAATGCACATTTTCTCTAACCAAGGAGTCACGAAAAACCTTACAGGCTATACAGGATCGTCTTGTATACATTAAAATAAATGAAAAATGTTCAAACTCAGTCCAAATTACTGTCTGGTTGTATAACAATTATGTTTTTCCTACCTATATTTTTACATTATTATCAATAACTCCCTAACAAATAACCAGGCATAACTTTAGGTATAAACACATAAATAGCTTTTTACTTTCTCCCCCTATACCATAGTGTATGGAAAAAGTATTGTATTCGTCAAAATTTTCGAGTTTGAGTTTTTGGTGGAAATATCCGTTTTGGGTCCCCCTGAAGTGCCCTGAACATAAAAAAGTGGTTTTCGGAGTGATGTCTGTGTGTGTGGCTGTTATCAGACCTAGAGCTTAAACCAGTCGTCCGATTTTGATTAAATTTGGTATGGAGGAGTACTAATTCGCGGTATCTCCAGGCGTTTTTTTCATTTTTGTTAATTTTTTTATTTTTAAGGGTAATTTTCCCATAAAAACCATTAAAATAACGGAAAACTCAACTTTTCTCAAAAACGGCTCTAACGATTTTGATTAAAATTTTATAGTTTATTAGGGACCTAAATTACTATGAACTATAAAATTTTAATCAAAATCGTTCGAGTCATTTTTGAGAAAAGTTGGTTTTTCCATTATTTTATGGATTTTTATGGGAAAATTACTCTTAAAAATAAAATATTAAGTTCCTATAATGAGGGAGAAAGTATGTGTCAGTTTCCTGATACCGTTTATTTTAAATAGACATTTTTCACATTTTTTCACTGTATTCCATATGGAAGTGTAGTTTCCCATTCAATCGCCATTTCCCGAAAAATGCGAGAATTTCATGTTTTTAGAGACTAAATTCGATATTTCTCAAGAACCATTTGAAATACATTATTCAAATTTTTACCACTTACTCAATACATCTTTAGCTAAATAATAAGGTAGATTTATGTTTGTAACTTTTATACATCATAAATAAAAAAATAATTTTTATAACAGAAAATAAAAATAAAAAAAATCATGTTAAGTTGGATAAAAAAAGGATTTGAGGTGTATTGACATAATTCTACCTAAATTTATGACAGACTGTATTACCTTTAAGAAAAATTAAGAAACAGCAAAATCCATTAAGTACCTTTTGAGTTATATAGCTTCAAAAATGCCTCGGAAAATTAATCGATATTCCAGTTTATTTTTTTTTTCTATGATAAAAGTCAAACAGTCTATGTTTCATATTTTTGTATTTTTTTCAGCATGTACTGCACCGGGGGAAAAATTTCAAGACATTTTTACCATTAATGCAAAATTTCACCAAAATTAAGTCGCAATCAGCCAATTGGTTTTCATACCAAAACTTACTGTAACTCCAGATTCAAATTTAGTACAAGAATTTTGTAAGTTACTATTTACAAATTTACCAAACACCCAGAATTAATTTTAATAATTTACTATCTTGCGGCCTCGGATTATAGACTGCTTCGCTTAGCTCGCAGCGAAAAGAGTTGGCCTTGTAACACAGGCTGCACCGCGGTCAAATTAATCTCGTGGTTTATGGCATTTTACGTTTTGATCGATTTCGGGGGAAACAGACGAGCTATAATGTAGTGTAAAAAAACGAAATTTGCAGAATAATCCCTTATATTAATTTTTTCACGTAAAACTCCAAAAAGTTTCAGTGTGGTACGGCAATCTCAAAACAAAATACGTCCTGTCAATAAACATGCTTCCGTTTGTTGGTTTTTTTGGCTAACGAACTCGTCCGAACCACTTGGAAAACCATGGAACGTGTAAACCAAATTTGACCCAAATCGGGCGTAAAATGCGGCCGTTTGAGTGCGAACACATATAAGCTTTATACATGTGTCCCAAAAGTCCCAACAACCTCTATTATTTTTTTTATTAATGGAAATAGACAGATTTGCTTTGGCGATTGTTAACATGGACAAAAATGGAGTTTTTTTGGCGTATCGTGAACTTCAACCCCTTCCCCAAAAATGGGGTGTTTTGGGGGTAAGCCGAAAATTTTAAATGAGAACCCCTATTGAGTGACACATCATTTTAAAGGTGTTGATAAAAGAATAAGATTGGCGCAAACCGGAGGTCTGTATGTTGACCCTGTCCAACATAATGGCCAATCAAAGTTATAACTTTTTCCCATTTAAATAACATCAAAATGTTAAAGATGATACATCTGTTATTTTTTTTACAAGGATTTCATCCAGTAGGTCACTCAATTGTTTGAAAATTTATAACTTTGATTTGTCACTCGATAGGGGTTCTCATTAAAAATTTTCGACATACCCCCAAAATACCCCAGTTTTGAAGAGGATTTGAAATTTACGATACACCAAAAAACTCCATTTTTGTTCATGTTAACAATCCCAAAAGCAAATCTGTTTATTTAGAGTAATAAAAAATAATAATTAAAGGTGGGACTTCTGGAACACATTATACAAATATGTATATACATATTATAAATATATAACTTTTAATGTCAACCCAAAACGTGTTCTGAGAACCATGCTCGGAGCTTATTGACTATTCCCGACTTTAGGTCTCACAATGAGAGTCACTGCAATAGCTCGTCTTTCCTATGGTAATTCACTAATATCTAGCCTACTGAAAATAGCCTATTGTATGCAATATCAAAATTGCCTATTTTAATTGCCTAAGTAAACAAAATGTATTTAAATCTCTCAATAACTTGAAATAAATAAAGTATTGGTCAACTATTCTATCTTTTGACTTACAATAGAATGTCAAACCCTTCTTTTATTTTGATAATCTCCACTTTTAAAGTTTTGACAAAATTAATTTATTAGAAGCTGTACATTTTCTTAAACTACTGTACCAAAGTATTTCTTTAAAGAACAAAACTTAAATCGGCCGCTAATTTTTATACAGGAACCGTACAAACTTTTTAACTTACACCATTTTTCCAGTATTGAAAAGACCTTCAACATGATGTATCAAACAATGGCTTTTACCATTTAAAATAATTGAGTCAAAACCCATTGAGTCAACAGAAGAAGCGGTTGAAATTCTGTTGTACGTCCAAAGCAATGAATACTTAAATGTAAAGAAGCGCAGGTCTCGTGGACTCAATTCTAATAGATTTTTCTAACTTGAAGTTGTAGTACTGCAATGAACCACGACGCAGCGCTAGCAAACCATTTTGTGCGCGGTCAAGAGCGAGAGAGTGCGACATACTAAGTGTCGCTCTCGCTTTGTCTGGTCGCCACGCACCACAGAGAGAGGGGAAGAAAACATTGTACCTCGCGCTCTCTCGCACTTCACCGCGAGTTAAATGGTTTGCCAGCGCTACCTCGCGGTTCATTGCTGTACTACAACTTCATGTTAGAAAAATCTATTAGAATTTAGTACACAGAACATGCGCTTCTTAACTCTTAAATATTCACTGTCCAAAGATTTTATAAAAGTTGATCAACACGTCAACCTAAAAACTACTGAGATGTATGTCAAACATATTTCAAGTTATTGAGAGATTTCCATACGTTTTGGTAGATGGATGAACTGAGTAATTAAAATATACATTTACTATTTTAACTGCCTGTCTTACAAGTTTTACATTTATTTAGACTTATTCAAAACTAAACCATCGGACAGAACCGCTCCTCCCGCCTCCCTATACTTAATGGTTTCCTTTTAAGACCTATAAATACACAAAACGTAGCTCTATAAACAATAAAACAGATGCCAACTGAATTAGTAACTTAGTAATAAAAGATAACTTATTGAAGAGATGCAGTAAAGTGCAGCCAGACAGCATTGAAAAACATAAAATATTTCTAGAGCGTGTATTGAAGGAGGTATAAAGAGACACTGGTAGGTCGGTGTATAAAGGCACTGTATCAAAGTGTTGGAACATTCCGTTGAAATAAATCTAGCGGCCGCAATGATTTCAAAGATGTAACTCAACAACTACTCACCCAATTGAGATCAATCTAACTGCAGTGTCTTAGGTTACTCACCTGGCTAAACCGTTAAAGATGTTTTGAAATGTGTTACAGAATAAGAGATGGCAGTAAAACTTTTAAGGTTTCACCCAACTATTTGGGAAATTGGTTTAGTTTCGAAGGCGCGCTGAATCTGCGTGTACGAAATATATCCGGATTCCAGCCCCTGATTACGCGTTGCTTCGTTCCGCTCGCAGCTTATACAGGGTG
The DNA here is from genome assembly GCA_018207615.1 of Philaenus spumarius. Classification (NCBI taxonomy): domain Eukaryota; kingdom Metazoa; phylum Arthropoda; class Insecta; order Hemiptera; family Aphrophoridae; genus Philaenus; species Philaenus spumarius. The sequence continues at coordinate 24,845 of JAGFPH010002750.1, read as the reverse complement.
ACAATTAAGTCTTCGGACGGTTTAATATTTCGTATATAAAGAAAATTTAAAGGTAGATGTGATTGAGGTACCTACTCTTTGTAAAAATACTATTTTATTAAGATTTCAAAAAAATTATTTGCCATCTTGGATCCGCCATTTTGAATGTAACTTTGTTTTTTTTTAATAGGAAGGTGGTCATGTGATACATCATTTCGATGTAGAATTTCAAGAAAAAACCAACGGTGAAATTTGCACATCCATATCTTTAACCGTTTAAAAATGGCGGCCAAAAAACAACGAAATCGTTTTTTTCCGATTCTGCCCCATTTTGCTGTACTATTTTTGTTTTAATATTAATTATTATTCTTTTTGGATTCAGAATTAAATAAGCTTTCAAATGATATGCCACACAACGAAACGGTACCAGGCGCTGGCACATACTTTCTCACAAACATATTAAAATTATTAAACAGATTCACTGTGACTTCATAATTGTTGGTAGGGTAGGAGAGGTGATTTACTAAAGTAGGAGATTAACTAATAAATATTACTATTATTAGCTAGAGAGAAAACTATTCGATCGATTTCGAACAAATTTGCACCAAACACGTCAATTAGGACTGTATGGATGCACGAAAAAAGGTTTTGAAAAACAATCCCCTTTATGGACAAAAACCACCAAAAATCAATTATTATTATTATTATTATTAACTAAACGAGATTTTTTAGAAAGTTGCTGTTTCTTTGCATATAGTAGGGTACATTAAAGGCTACAAATAAGCCAAATTTTATCAAAATCATTAGAGCCGACTTTTTATTAAAAAATAATAACTTCTTTTTTGGGATTTTTTGCCAAAAAGGGGTTTTTTCAAAACCGTTTTTGTGCATCTATACAGGCCTACTTGACATGTCTGGTGCAAATTTGATTAAAATCGATCGAATAGTTTTCGCTCTAGCTCTGTATACATACAGACAGACATTTTGTAAAAAAAAACTCTTTTGGACTCAGGGATTCCAAAAACGGATATTAAACAAAAATCTCAACATCGATTTTTTTTTGGGATTACTATACTTTCTCTTTACTATTATAGTATAGTGAGAAAGTAAAATGAGCTATGGCAGTGGCCCTTATGGTATTACCCAAGGTCGGGAGTACCAAATGAGCACTGAGCATGGTCTCCAGAACACGTTTTGTGGTAACATTAAAAGTTACATATATAGGCCTATATGTATATATTCGGAATATAGCGGCCACATTTTAAGTCCGATTTGGTTCAAATTCGGTACACATGTCGGTTGTATACGTCGCTCGGACGAGTTCGTTAGCCAAAAAAATCCAACAATCGGAAGCACGTTTTTTGACCGGAAGTAACTATTTTTACAGATTTTCCTACGAGAATGAATTTGTTCTACAAATATAAATGTAGAATGTTATTCTGCAAATTTTTTTTACGCGACCTTATAGCTCGCTTGGTTCCCCAAAATCGTTCAAAACGTAAAATACCATAGAAGTACCCAGTTCAAAGCCATGTGGTGGATTCTACCATAGGCTTAAAATAGGCGTGCGAAGCACGCAATGCATTGCGTATTAAAGATACTCCCAATATGCGGAATGTCGTGCGGACCATTTTGCAGCTATTCAGCACCGTCGTATGAATAGACCTATTTCCCAAATTGTTGGTTGAAACCCTAAAACATAGGCCTATAAACTTAATTTTGGAAATTTGCTCAACTCACGTCAGCGGTTCAGCTGCGTAAGCGAATTATTTTAGTTCTGGATTGGAACATGCATTAGCTTGTTTCATAATTAAGTATAATTACATTATGGTAACTTTATTCGTTCTGGATAAAATCGAATGTCGCAAACAAACGAGTTATCGTAAATAGGGTTCAATACCATAAAATGAGAAAACTGAACATACCTAAAATAATTATACGTTCCTACGTTTTAGATGCGTGCAATTAAGTTCTTGTCTGCAAAATTTCACGTGATATCTTTCAAAATGGCGGTGGTAATTAACGGTGAAACTCAGGCGAACGGACTGTGTACATGCAACGTTAAAGCTCGGCAAGAGTGAAAAAATATTTCCGAGTTGACCGCAGCTCTCCAAGTGGCAGAGCTATACACTACTAGCATTGAGTTTTTGTGCGTTTCATTCTTCCGCTAGCAAATATAGTGCAGCTTCATAAAGGCGCAAACTAGGGGGTTACAGACGCAACCCCGACTGTAAACGTACTGAAATGCGCTTGCGTGACAATGTATGCGAGTATGTGTTATTAAAAACAGCTTTCTCTCACACTTTCAAAATGTACGGATATTTTATTATTCTAGTATTCCTCGCGAACAACAAGTCGATGTGATAACCACCAGAGTGCAGGCTAAACACTCGAGTAGGAACACAAATTCGACGCGGACATGCTTCCACAATAAAGCCGATTTTTTCGTCATAAATTATCCAAATTTATTGCAATTACTTTTATTTGAAAGGCAAGTAAACTTCGAATGTGGTGAGTTTTAACATTTTTTATATTTGCATTACTGAATAAGACAAAAATCGCAAACTTTTAATCTGAGTTAAGTCAAAGAACAAATTTAGTTAAAAACAAATTGAAAAAAAACTAAATTTTACACACATTCGGACTGTCCTAACCTTTAAAATTACATGTTCAGAACAATTTTCTGATCGTTATTACTCCAGTATTCTTGTAACGCGTTTAACATTACTCTTACGGGAGTTGAAATTCAAGATGAAGGCTGCTTCTCCCGAACTCTAAGTTGTTTAAAAAGAATCCGAAAATGTTATTTAACAAATGTTTAAAACGAAATATGGGGCAAATGCTTTAGTAAAATTTTAAAAGTAAAGGCATGAAATCAATAAGTCGTCTGGAAGAAGACCACCTCCGTTGCTCGTCACATCGTTTCCAGACTTTATTAGATATTCACGAGCAAGGATTACAAAGATGTTTACACCAATTCTGAAGACGTCAGACTGAAATGAGTTTGAAATGTGATTAAGTGTCTAGGATCAAATTGTTTTAGTCGCTGAAGACGCGTCAATCGCGAGGCGAAAGTGAATAATGGAGTGTATTATTGGTAAAGTTGATTGTTCTGACAGTAAACAGATCATGCATACCCTCAGACATTTCTTCTTTAAAGAAATGACACCAGGTGTCTTTGATATACCAGGTGTCTTAAAAGTCCCCCCCCCCCCTTTAACTTTTGTGTTTGTTAAAACAAGCAAATATCCTTTGGGGAACGATACTAACTTAGCCCAAAGTATCTTTTGAAGCAATCGGAAATTTTGAGTGTCCCCTAAAAATGGGGGATTTTGGAGGCAACTCAAAATTTTTAAAAGGGAAGTATAGTCATGTGATACCTCATTTTAAAGGTATATTTAAGGCTAGGAAAATGACATAAAGAAAATAAAAATCGGACCACCCAAAAAAAAATGGCGGCTCTAGACGTGTTGAAATAAATCGACATAAATTCGCTAATATCTCGAAAAGGAAGAGTTTTTAGGAAACATTTCAAGAGACAAAAAATGTTTATTTTAAAGTTCTTGGCCTAATATATTGCTTCCAAATCAATTTCGTAAATTTTAAGTCGACTCCTACATCTTAGAAAATTTTGTAAAAAATAAAATTTACGAAATCGATTTGAAAGCAATTTTTAGGTCGAGCACTTTGAAATAAACATTTTTTTTCCTCTTGAAATGTTTTCTATAACTCTTCCTTTTCGAGATATTAGCAACTTTATATCGATTTATTTCAATACGTTTAGGGTCGCCATTTTGTTTTGGGTGGTCCGATTTTTATTTTATTTATGTCATTTTCCAAGCCTTAAATCTTTAAAATGAGGTATCACATGACCATACTTCCCATTTAAAAATTTTGAGTTGCCCCCAAAATCCCCCATTTTTAGGGGACACTCAAAGTTTCTGATTGCTTCAAAAGATACTTTGGTCTAAGTTAGTATCGTTCCCCAAAGGATATTTGTTTGTTCTAACAAACACAAAAGTTAAAGGGGGGGGGGACTTTTAATACACCTGGTATACAGACTAGAGAGCTCCACCCTATTCTCGCTTCGCTCACCAACTTCAGCAGCGAAGCAAACGCAAACAGATTATTATATACTATGCCATTTTCACTGGAACGACAGTTGACAATTCACTGGAACAGGAGCAATTTTCAAGATATAAAATGTGATACGGTAAAGCAGTATATCTAACTAGTCCAATAGACCTAGTCTATACTAATATCATAAAGAAGTGAAGTTTTTTTTATGTAGGGGGTAATCTCTCGAACTACAGAACCGATTGAAAAAATAGTTTTAGTCTTACTAATAAAAAGCTACACTATCCCTGAGTAACATAGGCTATAACTTATTTCGATCAAAAATTTTTTTTTTCAGTATTTGTAAATTTAGTCGGAAAAAATTCTTAGGTTAGGCCTAGACTGATAAATTAACATATGTATTTTACATTTATTACCTTAGCAACAAATAAATAAAATAACAGATAACCGCTGTTTGCTCTAATATTTCCATTCTCAGTTAATTTCAAACTTTGTACTGTGTTTCTAACTTTTAGTTCAGGTTTTTTTTAAGTGTAGACCTGAGCCTTGCTGGTTCTTTTAACCTTTATTATAACTGCTGTTTTAAAATATACGAAATAATTTGATTTGAACATTTAACATTATTTACCGTCTTAGCTTTGGGGTTATTAATCCTACACCTTTATTATAAAGAAAACAACATAACATGATTATGTGTGTAGAAGGTTCCAACGGGGTTGGCGTGCGAAGCACTCAAGGGTTTGCCCTAGTAAAGAATAAAGTTTCTCTAATTAGCAAATTTCCATAGGAAAGATGAGCTATTGCACTGACCCTTATGGTAACCCTAAGATCGGTAAATGAGCACCGATCATAGTCCCCAGAACACGTTTTGGGGTGTCATTAAAAGTTATATATATATGGTTCGCAATCTAGCGGCCGCATTTCAAGTCCAATTTGGTACACATGTTGGTTGTCTAAGTCGCTCGAACGAGTTCGTAGCCAAAAAAAATCCAAAAACCTGAAGCACGATTTTGACCGGTACTAACTATTTTGTAGATTTTTCGTACTAGAATAACACTTTTTAGGGTTTTATCTAAAAAAAAATAATGTAGGGTTTTTTCTGCACATTTTTATTTTTTACACGATTTTATAGCTCGCTTGGTACACCCAAAAACGATAAAAACGTAAAATTGCATAAAAATACCCAGTTCAAATGCACGTGTGGGATTTTATGGTGGGGGCATGTTGTAATCCGAGGCCGACGGCCGAGTTTGTACGCTGCGAGCGAAGCGAAGCAGTCCATAACCCGAGGCAAAACGAGTGGAACTGAAGAGCGCGTGAATCGAAGCTGGAGGCTTAGGCCCATGTTATAAGGGCAGCAAAAACGCGGCGTATTTTACGTCGCGTAGACGCAAAGCATACCGGGTAATGGACTTGCCTGTGTGCAACTTATACGAGCGTTTTAGCCGTCGCGTCGAGCCCTGTAAACTCAGCGACAGCGATTTTTACGAGTCCGGACCGGTAAACAGGCAGCAAAGACGCGGCAGCAATGACGCGAGTTGGTGTTATACGGGCAGCTTTGTCGCGCGCGGAAGATCTGCTTCCTGCCCCCCCCCCACCCCGCCCCGCAGACACTACCCCAGCGTACTCACGTGGCAAAGTTCGATCATCCGCGATCATCGATCATACCCAAACGCCTCTCTTCCCTTTGGGTACCAGCAAGGTATGTTTCAAGTAAATGGTGAAAACCGATACAACCTATTCGCAATGCATCCATTTTTGGCACTGGAGCAGACTGCAACTGCTGACAAGTGGAACTAACCCGCTATTCGGGTGCGTTCGGCGACCTTCGGGCTCACTCGGTACCTGACGCGGCGTTTTTTCCGCTCGTATAACAGCTCCATCCACCGAACATAGCGTCGACGACGCGGCGTTATTGACGCTCGTATAACAGCTCCGTTTTGTATGTCCATCGTCAGCGTTTTATACGCCGCGTTTTTGCTGCGCGTATAACATGGGCCCATATTATACGGGCAGCAAAAACCCAAAAAGCCTAAGGGCCTTGCTGCCCGTATAACAGCTCCAAACTAATTCCACTAATATATTTCGTACTCACAGGAAGCTATTCAGCGCCTTCGTTATTAGACCAATTTCCCAAATAGTTGTTGAAACCCAAAAACATACAAACTTTATTTTTTAAATTTGCTTAACTTACGTCAGCTGTTCAGTTGCGTGGTCGAATTATCCTTACATATTATTTCTCAAATGTGTTTTTTTTTTTGTCGCTAAGCGATAGCTCCCTTAATTCCTCATCAAAATGTTTTATTCTAGCATAATTTTAAAGCTTATGTTCCCCGCTATTTACGAAAAATAGACAGCTAAAAATTCACGATTTCATTACAAAAATTGATTTAAAAACTTTTATATTATACTTCATATGGTTCCTAATGAAAGGCGCCATCTATTAACAATCTGTTTATATTGATGAACGTTATTTTCATGTTTTACATTCTATATGCAAGAGCAAGTGTAATCTATCACACAAATCAATCAAATTAAACCAACGTAAATAAATCAAAGTAATTTACTTAATTAAATCAATGTATTAAATCAGGTAAGTAGGCCTACTCATAACAATCGAATTATTCGCACGTGTCAGCTAGTTTCAAATCTTAAATCAGCTCTTTGGCTAATGTTTATGTTCCAGTTCTCTTTAACTCTCAACCAATATCATGTATGAGGTAGTCTTTCAACTCATTAGGTGGCTATAAAAAGAGACAATTAAGTCCCAATTAATATTGTTTTTACGATTGCGACACATATATTACCCACGTACTGCTGAAAAGTATAGAGAAGGTAATTAACCCCTGTAATTGGAGTCATGAAAAAGCTGTTAAAATACGAAAACGAAGTAAGCGAAGTGGAGTGGGATTAAAGGAACAGCGGTGCCTTAAAGGGACAGTTTATAGCTTGTGGCCGACTGGTAGACATATCAATCCTATGTACTCAGTGTGGGCTGTAGGAGTATGACAGTGCGTTGCATTCTGGTGGACGGTTGGCTAAACTAAACGAAGCCGTTTCGTGCTTTCCACACTGAAGTAATCACCCACGTCCAAGACAAAAAAATTAATAAAACCACACATACTGGGGCCACGACCCCCCCCCCCCCCCCTTAGCACCCAGGGAAAGGAAAATATGTATATTATTAATTATAGTCAGGTATTTTTCTTTAAAGAGATTAGCACTAAAATGTTTTAAATGTTTATGTGCCGTTGATTTTAAATATACTTATTTTATTTTTTACAAGACTTCAAGCATGGGTCCACTAGGACTTGGTGCGGCCTCTAGGAGTGTTATAGGTGTTTGTGTATTCACTGACGGTGTAAAGGTACAGACTCAATGCTGTGTGGGTTAATATTTCACCTGAACAGCCAAATTGGCTTACCAAATTTTAAAAGTTTTCTTGGGGAGGTCAAAAATATCCCTGGACTCCTTTTGCCGAAGGAGGGGAGGGTACTCCTTAACACGTTCACTGCTACGCTAATTTCGTATTTCCTATGCTAGGAGCTGACCTTTTATTTTTTATATTTATAGTCTAAATGAGTAGAGATTTATTTATTTTTTATTTTTGAAACTTTCTACGTAATAATCACTAATATTTTAAAGCGGACGCACATGTGCGTCTATAGCACATAGGCTCAAAATAGGCGTGCGAAGCACGCAATGCATTGTGTATTGAAAAATCTCCCAGTATCGGGGTTGGCGTGCAAAGCAAGCAATGCATTGTGTGTCGAAAATACTCCCAATACAGGGTTAGCGTGCGAAGCACGCAATTCACTGTGCTTCGGCCGTTTCTCATAGTGTTCAGTGTCAAGCTCACATGTGCGTCCTTAGCAGTGAAAGTGTTAAGCTCTATACCCCGGTCTAGCCCCCACCCCCCTAGAAAATATTATCTGGGCGCCCATGCTTTGAGATGGGAATTAATAATGAATAAACGGTAACTGGCACATACTTTCTCACAAACATTTTTAAATTATTAAACAGATTCACTGTGACTTCATAATTGTAGGGTGGGGTAGGAGAAATGATTTTTTATTAAAGTAGGAGCTTAATAAATATTATTATTATTATCTAGAGAGAAAACTATTCGATCGATTTCGAACAAATTTGCACCAAACACGTCAATTAGGCCTGTACAGATGCACGAAAAAAGGTTATATGTCTGGTGCAAATTTGATTGAAATCGATCGAATTGTTTTCGCTCTAGCTTTGTATACATACAGACATGCATACAGACATACAGACAGACATTTTGTAAAAACCACTTTTTTGACTCAGGGGGGTCCCAAAACGGATATTTCCACAAAAATCTCAACATCGATTTTTTGCGATCACTATACTTTCTCTATACATATAGTATAGTGAGAAAGTAAAATGCATACATATTTTACGTACACTCTCATATAATGATATACTCTTGTAAATAACTGAACACTTATATGCTACAAGATGGTTTTTTGAAGTGAAAACTTCTTATGGCCCGTTCGGCTTTTTTTGCATAGGTATTCGAATGAAATCTCGCGACCCGTAGGGCCTATCTTACCCATTGTATTCTAGATGCTTATAGTTTAAGGCCGTATGGGTTGATTTAGTCACATCACGCACCTATGAAATGGACGTTGTGCATCCTCATTTTGTAAGTTACGTTAAAATAGTTTACTTGGTAATTCGTCTGAAATGGACATTATGCTTCCTCATTTTATAAGTTGCTTTAAAATAGTCTACTGTACTTGGTAATACCTCTGAAATGTATATTGTGATTCCTCGGTTTGTAAGTTGTTTTAAAATAGTTTACTTGGTAATACCTCTGAAATGGACATTGTGCATTCTCATTTCTTAAGTTGTGTTAATAGGACAGATATTTTATATGTTATAACCTTTAGTTTTTATAGAATTTTTTTATCGTTTTCTTACAAAAAAACCTTGATTACTAAATCAAATAGAAAATTGATTAAATTTGTATACTGATAAAAAGTTGGGGTTTCGTTTTATATGTTTTCAGGTAGGGGAAATCTAATTTGACAGAGAAATGGTCGTAGCGATTTTGGGTCAAGATTTTGCTTTCATATACCTTTCATCCGATTGCAATGAAAGTTTAGTGAGTTGTGGGCGTTATCGAATTAGTTCGCAGCCGGTTAAAGGGTCGTAGCGCTTGGGGTTCACTATTTTGAGTCAAAATTATGAAAATACCACGCAATACCGGGTCCACTATCCACTATAACTTGAGTGACAATTATGCACATTAATGACAACAATCAATCTTATAAAGTTGGAATCAATGCATAGAACCCTGACTGGAATTGGTCCGTTTGGCCCGCGGCCGAACCAACTTGACCGCTAAGAAACGGTGGGAAAC
>JAGFPH010002750.1:0-12973 GCA_018207615.1 Philaenus spumarius | reverse complement strand
GATTCAGCATCCCAAAAAACATATAGAACAAATGAAAAAAAAACTTCTATATTTTTTTCCTGGCCAAATCACCATTTGACTGGACTACATAGGCTTAATCTGTTAATGTCAATAAAAATGTTTAGTTTAATTAGTAATTCCTCTGAAATGGCCATTGTGCTTCCTCATTTCGTAAGTTGTGTTAATTAATAAAAATATTACGCTTCTCCCGTGTGGTCTTAAGCAAACAATTACATTTTTGTCTAAATATTAGGGTATCGTACCTTGAAAGGGGGAAAAGGTATCACCCAGTGTATCACAATGAAATTTGGAACATTTATAGAGGATGCTAATCAGTGTATGTTCTAATAATCAGAACTCAAATAAACGGTATCAGGAACTGGCACATACTTTCTCACAAACATATTTAAATTATTAATCAGATTCACTGTGACTTCATAATTGTATTAAAGTAGGAGAGGGGATACATTAAAGTAGGTATGTAGCTAATAAATATTAGTACGATTATTATTATTAAAACTATTCGATCGAAAAAAAAAATTGCACCAAACGTGTCAATTAGGTCTGTGTAGATGCACGAGAAAAGGATTTGAAAAATGTTGAAAAACAACCCCCTTTATGGACAAAAAAACCCCACAAATCAGTTATTATTATTATCTAAACGAGAATTTTTAGAAAGATGCTGTTTTTGCATATGTTAGGTTAAAGGCTACAAATAAGCCAAATTTTATCAAAATTGTTAGAGCCGTTTTTTTATAAAAAAATAATAACTGATTTTTTGGGGGTTTTTTGGCCAAAAATCGGATTATTTTTCAAAAACTTTCAAAAAATTTTTCGTGCATCTATACAGGCCTAATTGACACGTTTGATGCAAAATTTGTTCGAAATCGATCAAATAGTTTTCTCTCTAGCTTTGTATACATACAAACATTTTGTAAAAACCACTTTTTTAGACTCAGGGGATCCCAAAACGGATATTTCCACAAAAACCTTAACATCGATTTTTTTGGCGATCACTATACTTTCTCTACATATTATAGTATAGTGAGAAAGTAAAAGTAGATTTACGAAATAGGTCTATGTGGCGGAATGGCTCGTCAGACGTTCTTAAAATAATATTAATAATAATTCCACCACGCAGCTGAACCGCTGACGTGAGTTGAGCAAATTTCCAAAATTAAGTTTATAGGCATGTTTTACGGTTTCAACCAACTATTTTGAAAATAGGTCTATTCACGACGGTGCTGAATAGCTGCAAAATGGATCGCACGCCATTCCGCATATTGGGAGTATTTTCAATACACAAAGCATTGCGTGCTTCGCACACCATTCCTCATGTTGGGAGTATTTTCAATACACAGTGCATTGCGTGCTTCACACGCCAACCTCCGTATTGGGAGTATCTTCAATACTCAATGTATTGCTTGCTTGGCACGCCAACCCCACGGTGAAATCCACCAAATGGCTTTCATTTATGGTATTTTAAAATACCTGGCTTTCCACCAGGTAATTTATGGTATTTTACGTTTTGATCGATTTTGGGAAAACCAAGCGAGCTATAAGGTCGTGTAAAAAAACAAAATGTGCAGAATAACATTCTACATTTATTTTGGTAGAAAAAACTCAAAAAATATTTATTAACTTTAAAAATAAAAAATAGTTACTTCCGTTCAAAAAACGTGCTTCCGGTTGTTTAAATTTTGTTTGCTAACGAACTCGTCCGAGCGACGTAGACAACCAACATGTGTACCAAATTTGAACCAAATCGGACTTAAAATGCGGCCGCTAGAGTGCGAACACATATATACACATATACTATATATACATAACTATATATATTTATATATATGATTTTTAATGACTCCCCAAAACGTGTTCAGGGGACCATAATCGGTGCTCGTTTGCTACTCTCCCGACCTTGGGTCTTACCATAAGGGCCACTGCAAAAGCTCATTTTTCCTATGGAAATTAGATAATGCAGTTGAACAGCTGACGTGAGTTTCTAAAATTAAGTTTATATATTATTTATAGTGTTTCAACCAACTAACTGAATATCTGCCTCCGTGTACGAAATAGGCTATATTAGTAGAATTTGGATTATGGACTACTAACTGCAGTTCGCTCGTAGCGGACAAACTCACTTCGCTTGGATTTTAACCGGGTACTTTTATGGTATTTTACGTTTTGATCGAGATTTTGGAAGAACCAGAATCTTCCAAAATAAGATGGGCTGTAATAAGGTCGTGCAAAATAACTAACTGAGCAGAATAATCTATTATACAGGGTGGTTATAAAGTCACTCCCCCCTTTTAACTTTAAAATTTAAGAAAATTTTGTAAAAAATTAAATTTACGAAATCAATTTGGAAGCAATTTTTTAGGTCAAGCACTTTGAAATAAACATTTTTTGTCTCTTGAAATTTGTTCTAAAAACTCTTCCTTTTCGAGATATTAGCAACTTTATGTCGATTTATTTCAACACGTTTAGGGCCGCCATATTGTTTTGGGTGGTCCGATTTTTATTTTCTTTATGTCTTTTTCCTAGTCTTATATAGACCTTTAAAATGAGGTATCACGTGACCATACTTCCCATTTAAAAATATTGATTTGCCCCCAAAATCCCCCATTTTTACTTGACACTCAAAATTTCCGATTGCTTTAAAAGATACTTTGGGTTAAGTTAGTATCGTTCCCCAAAGGATATTTGTTTGTTTTAACAAACACAAAAGTTAAAGGGGGTGGGAAGTGACTTTATAACCACCCTGTATAAATTTTTATATAAAACCCCCAAAGAAGTTTCATTCTACTAAGTAAAATTTAAAAAAAAAATCAAAAACGGTTACTTCCGGTTGTTTGATTTGTTTTCAGTTATTATTTTTTTTTTTTAAACGGCTCTAACGATTTTGATAAAATTTTGCTTATTTGTAGCCCTTAATGTACCCTACCATATGCAGAAAACCGCATCTTTCTAAAAATTCTCGTTTAGCTAATAAAAATAATAATAACTGATTTTTGGGGTTTTTTGCCAAACAGGGGGTTGTTTTTCAAAAATGTTCAAAACCTTTTTTCGTGCATCCATACAGGCCTAATTGACATGTTTGGTGCAAATTTGTTCGAAATCGATCGAATTTCTCTCTAGCTAATAATATTTATTAGTTAATCTCCTACTATAATATCACCTCTCCTACCCCTCCTACAATTATGAAGTCACAGTTAATCTGTTTAATAATTGAAATATGTTTGTGAGAAAGTATGCGCCAGTTCCTGGTATAAAGGATTCACGTTGACGGTTCAACATGCTAGAACTAGGATTTAGTATAGGCTAATAACCGTGCAATGATTCAGTAACAGATGTAGGCCTCAGTGTCATAATATATCACAAGATTCATTTCACAGCTGATTTACTACTTCCAGATTCCAATACTGAACCAAGTGATGCGTCATTTCCGTTCACAGAATAAAGGAATGTCAGCTGCCTTCGCTCTCAATAGAAACATGTTAGGGGAAAATTAGGTGGTAATTCCAATTTAAATGATATTCATAAATAAATAAAGTATATAAACATTCCATTTAAACATTCCATGTTTTCAATTTTAATTGTATATTATCACGAATTTATAAAAATAATTCGACCACGCAGCTGAACCGCTGACGTGAGTTGAGCGAATTTCCAAAATTAAATTTATATATGTTTTTGGGTTTCAAACAACTATTTGGGAAATTGATCTACTCACGAAGGTGCTGCCAGCATGTACCAAATATATTGACTTCGGCCACCACGGTAAAAGCCGTGGATTTAATTCTGGTATTTTTACGGTATTTTACGTTTTGATTGTTTTTGGGGGAACCAGATGGGCTATAACGTCGCGTAAAAAAACAAAATGTGCAGAATTATTTCGTATGTCTATTTTAATTTTCAAAGAAAACTTCAAACAAAATTTATTCTAGTACGGAAAAACTAAATTTTTTTTTACTTCCTGTCAAAAATTTGATCTACTTCCGGTCAATTTTTTTCGCTAACGAACTCTTCCAAGCGTCTTAAAAAAACAACAAGTGTTCCAAATTTGGACCAAATCGGACATAAAATGCGTCCGTTAGAGTGCGCACACTTATATAATGGTACTTCCGGTCAAAAATGTGTTTGTCGGTTGTCTAGGTCGCTCGGACGAGTTCGTTAGCCAAAAAAATCCACCAACCGGAAGCACGTTTTTTGACCGGAAGTAACTATGTTTTGAGCTTTTTCCTACGAGAATGAATTTTTTGCGTTTTTTCTATAAATATAAATGTAGGATGTTATTCTGCACATTTTGTTTTTTACGCGACCTTAAAGCTCGCTTGGTTCCCCCAAAATCGATCAAAACGTAAAATACCATAGAAGTACCCGGTTCAAAGCCATGTGGTGGATTCCACCGTGGGATTGGCGTGCGAAGCACGCAATGCTTTGTGTGTTGAAGATACTCCCAACATATGGAATGGCGTGCGAAGCACGCAATCCATTGTGTATTGAAGACACTCCCAATACGGGGGTTGGCGTGCGAAGCACTAAATGCTTTGTGTATTGAAGATACTACCAATATGCGGAATGGCGTGCGAACCATTTTGCAGCTACTGAGCACCGTCGTGAATAGACCTATTTCCCAAATTCTTGGTTGAAACTCTAAAACATAGGCCTTATAAACCTTATTTTGGAAATTTGCTCAACTCACGTCAGCGGTTCAGCTGCGTGGTCGAATTATTTTGGTATAGCCAGAGTGTGCCGCAAAAAGAACTAAAAATCAATTCGTGCTTAGCTCAATTTCGAAGGGGAAAACACTTTAACCGATGACAATGATACGTCCACCGGTTAAAGTTTCATTCAAATCGTGTAATTTGTATTTGAGTAGATAACCGGTACAAGTACAGTACGGGTTTCGTCACAATGACATTGCAATAAACCCTTCGTGTACCGAGGTAATCCATCCCAACGCTATCTGACTTGTCAATCTCTCGGCGGTATAGTTATTGGAGATTGCGAGTGTGACTGCACCGTGATATCTGATAGCAGTGACTATCACGCACCTAGCTTTACCTGCCCACTGCATACTGAGGTCTAGCGTAGGCATACACTCATAAGGCTCAGCTGTTCCGCCTTTACCGGGTCAGTTACCGGGTGTCCCAAAAGCCCGGACACGGCCAAATATTTCGCAGAAGATACCGGCCAGGTACAGGCCCCGATTTACAAACGGGCCGATTGGGCATTTGCGTATTTTGAGGGGCGATGGAATTTGACGAGCAATAAAATTGTTTTCTAACCTACGAACTAGATTTTCAAAAATGCTTGTAAAATCCTTCAATTTACAGCACAACAGAAAGACGTGTTAAATATCCCGCGCTTGCCGTTAGAAAAACACAGGGGCTTATAGACGGGGATATTTCTAGCTGCTAGTAGAAGATGAGAGTAGTACTCACCCTACTATCACTGTCTCAACGGGTACTCTCCTGTGGGGAGTAAGCACTAGCGGCGAGTGAAGTTGAACAGGTTCAACTTATACTCCCCACTTATACAGCCGTGGAGCAGAGGTCACGTGACCTACTCGCAGTTAGTACTCCCTGTCTAGACACGTACTCACTCTTCCTCGCCACTCCCCACAGGCACAGTGCGTTTTACAGAATCAGCTTTCCTCATCAGGGTGTCTGCTTTACTAATGTGAGGTTCCACTAATCTAAGCAGTCCGTTAAATTTTCCAAAAACGACCCCACAACCCAAAAAAACGAAGGCTGTCGCTTATTTGGTTCAATCGGTGTATATTGCGTGTATATTTTAAAATTAAAATTATGTGTATATTTTTTGTCTTGTTTATGTATAAATGGTATGAAGATATACCATCGTAGTTGTAGCCGCTACTTGTATTTTACAAGTTAAGTATAAAAGGTGGACTAATTATTAGCGAATTTCCATAGGAAAAATGAGCTATTGCAGTGGCCCTTATGGTAAGACCCAAGGTCGGGAGTAGCAAATGAGCACCGATCATGGTCCCCAGAACACGTTTTAGGGTGTCATTAAAAATCATATATACATACATAATTTTATATGTATATATGTGTTCGCACTCTAGCGGCCGCATTTTAAGTCCGGTTTGATTCAAATTTGGTACACATGTTGGTTGGTCTACGTCGCTCGGACGAGTTCGTTAGCTAAAAATACGCAATGCATTGTGTATTGAAGATACTCCCAATACGAGGGTTGGCGTGCGAAGCACGCAATGCTTTGTGGGTTGAAGATACTCCCAATAGTCCGAATGGCGTGCGAAGCACGTAATGCATTGTTTATTGAAAATAATCCCAATATGTGGAATGGTGTGCGAAGCACGCAATGCATTATGTATTGAAAGATACTCCCAATATGGCGAATGGCGTGCGAAGCTTTTGCAGCTATTCAGCACCGTCGTGAGTAGACCTATTTCCCAAATTGTTGGTTGAAACCCTAAAACATAGGCCTATAAACTTAATTTTGGCAATTTGCTCAACTCACGTCGGCGGTTCAGCTGCGTGGTCGAATTATTATGTAAGTGTAAATAATTACAATTTTGGGGAAATAAATACTATTATTAAAAATACTGAAAATTACAATTAATTAATTATCAATCAAAACTGGTGACATAAAATGTTTTTATATTTTGCTGAGTACATAAGTTGACGTTCTTATTTCTAAAATAATTGCAAAGTTATAAGCCCTACTTATCATTGCAAACTGTTCAAATTACGTCTTTTGATCTTAGTTAGAGGTTCATTGCTAATTGTACACGACTTAAAAACAGTTTATCCAACGTATTTTGAAAAGCCACTAACGCTATAGTCTGCTTGAGCCAAACGACGCGGTCCATGTTATGTCAAGTCACCGATTTACCAGCTAATTTATCTCTGATGAAATGATTGTTTATTTTTAACTCTCAGATATAGAATGCTGTAGGTCGCCACACACGACGCTCGGCGTCGGGACGCCCATGATGTATTGCTACCACTTGCCTTGTCTTGGCGACGTTTAGCGGGAGTTATACGAGATTTTATGAAAAGATTATTATTAATAACAAAATTATAGTAAACTAGGGGAAACCCCTGCGTTAAATAACTATTATTTTAAGTTATAATAAAGGTTAAAAGAACCAGCAAGGCTCAGATCTACGCTTTAATAAAAACCTAACCTAAAAGTTAAAAATACAAATAGTAGCTTCCAAGTGTGAAATTAGGTGATAATGAAAATATTAGAGCAAACAGCTGTTTTATCTGTTATTTTATTTAATTGATTACTACGGTAATTCATCAGTCTAGGCATAACCTAAGAATTCTTACCGACTAAATTTACAAATATTGAAATAAAAATGTTTTTTTATCAAAATGCCTATGTAACTCAGGGATAGTGAAGGTTTTTATTAGTAAAACTATTTTTTCAATCGGTTCAGTAGTTCCAGAGATTACCCCCTACGTACAAACAAACACATTTTACCTCTATATAATATTAGTACAGAAGATTCTCATTGATATGTGACAAAATTATAGCAAATTATAACTGATAGTAAGCAACTATCAGGAGTTAGACCTCAAATTGAGAGCAGATGTGGTTCAAGACATAAATTTGATGTGGGTAAGATGAATGTTGCTAGTTTGCGAGGCCTCCTGGCATGGGCACCCCCCATATATACCTATATGTACCCCGTATATACCTATATGGGCAGAGGGGGTCACGCCCTCCCCCCCCTCCCAGCTCCCAGTAAAAGTAAAATATGTATATTATTAATTACAGTCAGGTATTTTTAACTTCCCGCTACCAATAAAGGGAAGTTATTGATTTCGGTCCGATTTTCGAAAGTCGAGTTTTCAATAAATCTCCACGTTTTGAGGTCCCAGGAAGCCATTCTGACTATTCCCGCCGAGATGTCCGACCGTGTGTGTGTGTATGTGTGGATGTATGTGTGTAAATAA
The DNA here is from genome assembly GCA_018207615.1 of Philaenus spumarius. Taxonomy (NCBI): domain Eukaryota; kingdom Metazoa; phylum Arthropoda; class Insecta; order Hemiptera; family Aphrophoridae; genus Philaenus; species Philaenus spumarius. The sequence continues at coordinate 5,015 of JAGFPH010002750.1, read as the reverse complement.
ATTTTTGTTGTACAGTTTCTCAAAAACGAATCAACCGATTGAATTCTACGACATGTCATTCGAAAGGGTGTATCAAAACTTAGATCTGATTAGATTTGAGAGTTAATCCGCCAATCCGAAGAAATTTAAAAAAATAACCTAAATTTATTTTTGAATTTTTATGTTTTTTAAAAATAACTTTAAAGCGTGCGAAAAAATCATAATAAAACCATGTATACATTTTTTGTGCTTAAAAAACTGCGTCGACTGTTTTTTTGAAAATGAAAATCGGACGACGCATTCAAAAGTTATAGTTGTTTAAAAATTCAAAAATTTTAGTTTTTTGGTATTTTTCGGTATTTTTTTAACATATCTTCCAGATTTCTCAACCAATCAATATAAACCTGTACATTTTCTTTTTGTGCTTTAAAAACTGCGTAGAATGCTTTTTTAAAAATGAAAATCGAACGACGCATTCAAAAGTTATCGTTGTTTAAACATTCACAAATTTTCGTTTTTTGGTATTTTAACAAATAAACTCATTTTTAAACGTTTAAAATTCAAACTAAGCGGGAAGTTCTATGGTTGACCTGCACGGTCAACCAATTGCCAGATTTTTCTTTAAAGAGATTAGCACTAAAATATGTTTTAAATGTTATATGTGCCGTTTGATTTTACATATACTTTTATTTTATTTTTTACTGGAGTTCAAGCATGAGCTGCTGGGTCACTACTTGGTGCGGCCTCTAGGTCTTTGTGTATTCACTGACAGTGTTTGTTTGTTTGTTTGTTTATCGCCTTTATTTGGGCGCAGTCGAGGCTATGAAGCCCCTTCTACTGAACCCATCAACAAAATACATAAATAATTACAAAATTTATAACAAAATTATAATAAAGACAATAATAACAAAATTATAAAAAAACAAAATTATAAATATAAAGAATAATATAAACTAACATGACTTATGCTACAAATTAAATAGGTAAATCATAAATAAAATATCCGCGAAATACACACATACATACATACACATGCCTACATACATACACATGCCTACATACATACACATGCCTACATCCATACATACACACACATATACACACAATAGATACTATACATATCTATAAAACTACGCAAAATTTTAATGAAATAACTTTAATTTTTAATAACAAAGAAAAACTTTAAATTTAAATTACAAAACTAAAAACAACCACAAACTTCAGTGCCTCGATGAACGTAAAAGACCAGTAATAAAGAAATTATTTTATACAACATGAAAATATTAATATTACATCAAATTAATTGGAGTAAATCAAACATAAAAAAGAAAAAAGAAAGTATTACCAGGAAATCACACACTCTCTCGTTGCCTGGCCAAAAACTGCCCCCTAACATTCAATCTAAACTCCGATAGACCTGAACCCTCCCTTACCCGGGCAACAACTGAATTCCACAATCTGCAACCTGAAACTGCAAAGGATTTGTTGAAGATGGATGTATGGTGGAGGGGAATTTGGAGAATTCTAGAAGCCGAACGTGTATTGACACTATGTATATCAGACATAAAATTAAAAAATGTAGAAAAATAACACGGAGAATTAGTTTTAAAATACTTATATAATACAGTCAACAAAGCAAGATCTCTTCGATAACAAAGCTTAAGCCATTTCAATTGGTTATAAAAAGGAGTAACATGTTGACCAAAACCTATGGAGAAAATAAACCGGATACATGCATTTTGTGCCCGCTGGAGCCTTAATGCTACCTCTGCCTTCAAGTCACTGTAAACGACACAACCATAATCAAATATAGGAAAAAGAAGTGACTCGACAAGCAGAGCTCTCACCTTATTGGGAATCAGCATTTTGTAGCGTCTCAACTGTCTTAGCGAGGAAAAGACCTTGTTGCAGACATTGTCCACATGGTTTGACCAAGTAAGCGTTCTATTGAATAAAATACCAAGATTTTTGACTTTATCCTTAAATTCTAAGTTAATATTATTAACCTTTATATTAGGCACAGATCGAAAATCAATATTCTTTAATAAACGTGGGTAGCCGATTATAATTGCCTGCGTTTTCATTTCATTAATCTTGAGACCATGACGAGCTGACCAAACAGTCAGTGAAATAATATCTTTGTTTATAAGGCTTACGCATTCCTCTATATTGGGAACCTCACAGTGTTTATACATCTGAAGATCGTCTGCATAGAGATGGTAGCTGCAATTATTAAAATTTGAAGAAATGTCATGTATATATAGAGAAAAAAGCAGTGGTCCCAAAATAGATCCCTGCGGGACCCCTCTTTGTACTTCTAACCAGCCTGAACGGGAGTTATTCGGCCCAAGAACACACTGTTGTCTTTTGCTAAGGAATGCCTTAAACCATCTTAAGGAAGGTGGTGAGAAATTTAAACTTTTGAGTTTGCTATTCAAAATGTCGTGTATAACCGAATCAAAAGCTTTGCTATAGTCAAATAGTGTCAGAAACGTGACTTCCTTCCGGTCCATTGCATACCTAATGTCATCTGTAATTTTTAAAAGGGCTGTTGTTGTGCTGTATCCTTGCCTGAAACCTGATTGAAACTCGTCATAAAGATTATTAGTTTTCATGAATTCAATTACTTGATCATAAACAAGCCGCTCCAAAATTTTGGAGAGTACACAGAGCAGACTAATGGGCCGATAATCAGCAGGATCGGAAGGGCCAGGTCTTTTTGCTAGAGGTTTAACAAGCGCCAAGCGCCATAATTTTGGAAAAACATAATTTTGAAGAGAGAAATTAAAGATATCAGCTATTATTAGGGTAATCACAAACAGTACTTTTTTAATTAAAAGGATTGAAATTTGGTCAATGCCTTCCGCTTGAGAAGTGACTCTACGTACCGCTTTCAAAATGTCTTCATCATACACGTGTCTGAAATAGAAAGGTTCATAAGCAGGAGCTGGCAGAGAAGAATAATATTTACAGACTGTTTCAGAGTCAGAAACAGCGCTACTAAAGCTGGAAACGAAGTAAGAGTTCAGGTCATCAAGGGCCACACCGACATTACCTGACGTATGTACAACTGAAGAATGTATGCCTAGTTTACGCACAGAAGACCACGTTTCAGTAGGTGTCTTACAGGATTTAAATAGATCGTGTGAATATCTTAACTTTGCATTTCTGATAGATTGTTTAGTTTTATTTTGGAGTGCACGAAAATTTTCAAAATCATTTGCTAATCTCGACCGAACATACCTTCGTCTAGCGACATCTCTGCTTTTCATAAGTTGTTCACAGTGTAGGCTAAAGGTACAGACTCAATGCTGTGTGGGTTAATATTTCACCTAAACAGTAAATTTTAAAAGTTTTCTTGGGGAGGTCAAAAATATCCCTGGACTCATTTTGCCGAAGGAGGGGAGCGTACTCCTTAACACGTTCACTGCTACGCAAATTTCGTATTTGCTATGATAAGAGCTGACCTTTAATTTTTTATATTTATAATCTAAATGAGTAGAAATTATTTTATTTTTTATTTTTGAACCTTTCTACGTAATAATCACTAATATTTGAAGCGGACGCACATGTGCGTCCATAATACATCATATTGGCTTAAAACTGGCGTAAAAATGCATTGTTTATTGAAAATACTTCCAATACGGGGGTTGGCGTACAATACACTGTGCGTCGGCCGCTTCTCATAGTGACGCAAGGTGGCTAATTTTAAGTAAAAAAGAATATATTTAATTGAAAAAAAATTAAGTAATGTAAAGTATGTTAATTTAACTATAATTAACAATAATTTTGCATGAATTTTATTCATAAAAAACTGCTGACATCTCCATTCTTAATTACATTAAGTAAACTGTAAGTAGAAAAATAAATAAACAGAAATTTCCTTCTCTTAGCCTTACTTAACTCCTTAATAAGTGTATCGTCTGACAATATAAATATTTGGGTAAATTTCTTTTAAGTTTTTTTTTTTCTGCATCGGAGCTGTTTCACATCTATATTTGTAATGACTAACTGAAATAGAATCAACGAAGAGAAAACTACTTAAACGTACGAAAATTTGAATTAAGGGATCATAGACGCACTCTAAGAGAATATTTAGCCACATTTTTATTTTAAAGCTTAAAAATAGTGATAATTCGGCGGGTTACTCCTAGCACTATACATCAGTGTCCAGTAAGTACGGGATCAAACTTCGGAGAATGGTTCTATGGGTCAAAATAATAAAAAAAGTTTATATAAACATAGGTCAGAAAAAGCTTTGTTTTCCAGATATCCGCCAATTTGTTTTTTTGTACAAAATAATTCAAATCTAGAAAACGGTTTGACTGATTGAGTTCAAACTTGGCATGAAGTTTAACCTAACAATGATATATCTAAATAAACTGTATCAGGAAACGGACACATACTTTCTCTCTCATTATAGGAACTTAATAAAAAAATATTATTTCATGAAGCCAAAAGTGTATGAAAGAAACATAAATTTCGTATTATTGTTATAATTATTTATGGAGGTTTTTAATACGGAAAATCAGAAAAAGTACAACATCTTTTAAACCATAATTTTTACAGGGATGCGGGTGGTGCCATTTTATTTTTGACGAAAAGTACTATAACATTTTCTACCTTTTCATCAATAGAATAATAATTCAAAATACCAACTTTTTTATTTTTAGGAGTAATTTTCCCATAAAAATCCATAAAATAACGGAAAAACAAACTTTTCTCAAAAACGGCTCGAACGATTTTGATTAAAATTTTATAGTTTATAGTACTTTAGGTCCCTAACAAACCCGTTTTTTTAAGGGTTTTTATGGGAAAATTACCCTTAAAAATCAAAAATTCACAAAAATTAAAAAAACGCCTGGAGATACCGTGGATTAGTACCTCCATAAAAAAATTTCATCAAAATTTGACGACTGGTTTAGGCTCTAGGTCTGATAACATCCATACACACACACACACACACACACACACCCCCACACACACACCGACATCACTCCGAAAACCACTTTTTTAGGTTCAAGGGGGACCCAAAA
>JAGFPH010002749.1:151187-174603 GCA_018207615.1 Philaenus spumarius | reverse complement strand
AATAACTATACCACTGAATAACTATACCACTGAATAACTATACCACTAAATAACTATACCACTGAATAACTATACCACTGAATAACTATACCACTGAATAAATATACCAGTGAATAACTATACCACTGAATAAGTATACCACTGAATAACTACACTGACTGATATAGAAACAAAGTGGAGCAAAATCTATTTAAGATACATAATATACGACAATTTATAGGTAAATACTTATGGAGTCATGGGTGCATTTGTATTATAAAGTGTAAACATTTTGAAAATTCTGATAAAACAGCTGTTCGAATCGAAAGCCTAGAAACACCAGGTCGTTTTAATTCATTAAGATAGTAACCAACTTAGGATATTTAGAATCAGTTCATTATTATTCACGACTAACAGATTTTTTAGTTTAGATTAAAAAACTAAAATCAAACACAAACAAACATCAAAGAAATGTGATTGCTGTATTGTAATTCAATTCAAACATCTGTTGTTACATATTATATTGTTTTCTCTAGTTAATGGGTTCCATGTGCGTATAATCTAAGTCATACTTAGTAAGTTTTCTTACCTTTAGAGCATATGAGAATCTCTGTACTCAAATTCAGCCCAGTTAAATATTTATATAGTATATTTTTAGTAGTACAATAAAATTTTTTAACGAAATACAAAATAGGTATTTCCGGCTCTGAGTATTACATGGTTCCTTGTGCTTATAATCTAAATCATATTATTTGACATATATAATTAAACTAAAATGATTTATTTTCATCTCATTTAAAACAGGTCATGAAAACTTTCATATCTTTAATTATTTTCCACAAAATAATAATTCCTTTTCCGTCTTTGTTTTTGGAACAAAATAATAAACAATAACGACTAAAGATATATAATATTCAAATAAAAGTAAATAATAAATAAAAACAAAGTAATGGATAACTAAGAAGTGGAAACCCCGTAGCACTTGGATGGCAAAACCACTTTTGAAGTGTTTTTATTGCAGATCTAAGGTTTTAAGGACTAAAAACTCCCGAACGATGTAAATCTAAAACATTATTTTGATGAATTCGCTAGGAAATTAAAGAAAGATACAAACTGTAGGCCTACAAAAAGGAAGTATTACTCTAATTTATCAAATAGAACCGTCGGAAACACCAGAGAACAATTCGCTTCGTAAACAACATGATTGGTAACAATAAAACTAAGAATATCACTAGAAATAACAGTAGAGACGATATTTTGATTGGAGATCCGGTCTTGATTGCTAATGAGTTTAACACATTCATTACAAATATAGTTGATGATAGTGCTGATAGTGCTTCTCATTGTATGTGTTATAATACTTTGGTTTTTTAACTATCCATCAAATGAATTAAAAATGTTGATTGTCGTTACTAGCTTGGATAGTAAAATCAACTTTATTAGATGGAATAGTGGTGAAATTAGTGAAATATATAGCAAAAGAGATAGCCAAACCACTTGAGGTTATTGTTCATACAAGTTCTGCTACTGGAACCTAAAAAAAGTCGTTCCAATATACACGGTGATTCACGAAGATATGCAGAAACTGCGGGTGCTCATTCTACATTTAAAAGTAATAAAACAGCTACATAAACATAGGTCCGAAAACGCTTCGTTTTTAAGATATCCGCCATTTTTTTTATAAAATAATTCATATCTAGAGAAATGATTGACTGATTGATCTCAATCTTGGAAGTTTAACCTAACAATGATCTAATACATGACAAATAAATGATTATATCCAACCAAGCGTTTCAAAATAGCGGCTTTTTGAAAAATGCAAACCTAAATACCTCAAAAACCGTAAATTTTAACCAAATTTTTTTGAAACACCCTGTATGGGTTTTTTAGTTATGGTTGTTTCTTATTAGTCTACATGCATTCGTATCGAAACAGAAATAATTATAACAAGCGCAAGATGAGGGTGGAAGTAAATAGGTAGGCCTAGTTCAACAAATACGATTTTCAAAATGTTCAGACTTCTTTGGTAGTAAATGGTAAAAGATTTTATTTTTAATTAATGAGAAATAATAACATTTTTTATTTAGAGAGCTTGCATATTGATCATTTTTTTGTAAACGCTTTTTCAGATTATCAATTTTGAAAGGATAGTTATTGATGATTATGACTGTTTTGGGTATTCAAATTATTGCTAGTATTTTGGAACACAAATATCCGATAAATCGAGATTTTAATTTGTTTAGAAGAATAATAATGAAATTAAATTCAGTAGGCCTATTTTCAAAACAAAAACAGAAATTGTAGGTTTAGTGTTGTTGTAAAAGGTAATATTTAAAATTATTAAATTATAATATATAACGATAATTAATGAGTAGAAATTATAAATGTTCTGATATATTTCAGTAATGCTAATATTTTAAATACAAATTAAATTATTTTGGAATTATGTATGCTTATATTATGTATTTATATTCAAATCTTATATTATTTAAAAAAGTCAAAATTGGATCTTCAAGTAGATTTTTTTTATAACATTTATAATATTAACAATATTTGAAAATGTTTATATTCAGGGTGATTCACAAAGATATGGAGAAACTTCGGGAGGTCATTCTACATGTAAAAATTAAGAAAAAAGGTATATAAACATAGGTCCGAAAACGCTACGTTTTCTAGATATCCGCCGTTTTTTTTTTTTACAAAATAATTCATATCTAGATAAATGTTTGACTGATTGAGATCAAACTTGGCGTGAAGTTTAACCTAACAATGATAAATCGCATGAAAAATAAATTATTATATCCAACCATGCGTTTCAAAATGGCGGCTTTGTGAAAATTGCAAACCTAAATTACTCAAAAACCGTAAACTTTAACAACAAATTTTAAGTAGCCATTTTGTAGCCCTTATAAGATGGTGTAACTGTCAAAACAATTTAATGAAGGAAAATAGTTAAGTTATGAGTAATAATTGGAATGTTCAACCGGGCATCCTATACTATTTCAACACAGTAAACACAACAATATTGAATGTGCATTTGCTGTCATAATCTTTAACTTAGCTACTATTCTTCATCCGATTGTTTTGACAGTTATACAAACCGATACAGAATAAAAAGTGATACAAAAAAGTTGTCTTATCATTTTTTGTTAAAAGGTACGGTTTTTGAGTAATTTAGGTTTGAAATTTTCAAACCACTTGAGGTTATTGTTCATACAAGTTCTGCTACTGGAACCTAAAAAAAGTCGTTCCAATATACACGGTGATTCACGAAGATATGCAGAAACTACGGGAGCTCATTCTACATTTAAAAGTAATAAAACAGCTACATAAACATAGGTCCGAAATCGCTTCGTTTTTAAGATATCCGCCATTTTTTTCATAAAATAATTCATATCTAGAGAAATGATTGACTGATTGATCTCAATCTTGGAAGTTTAACCTAACAATGATCTAACACATGAAAAATAAATGATTATATCCAACCAAGCGTTTCAAAATAGCGGCTTTTTGAAAAATGCAAACCTAAATACCTCAAAAACCGTAAATTTTAACCAAATTTCTTTGAATCACCCTGTATGGGTTTTTTAGTTATGGTTGTTTATTATTAGTCTACATGCATTCGTATCGAAACAGAAATAATTATAACAAGTGCAAGAGGAGGGTGGAAGTAAATAGGTAGGCCTAGTTCAACAAATACGATTTTCAAAATGTTCAGACTTCTTTGGTAGTAAATTATTAAAAGATTGTATTTTTAATTAATGAGAAATAATAATATTTTTTACTTAGAGAGCCTGCATATTGATCATTTTTTTGGAAACGCTTTTTCAGATTTTAAATTTTGAAAGCATAGTTATTGATGATTATGACTGTTTTGGTTATTAAAATTATTGCTGGTATTTTGGAACACAAATATGCGATAAATCGCGATTTTAATTTGTTTAGAAGAATAATAATAAAATTAAATTCAGTAGGCTTAGGTTCCAAATAAAAACGGAAATTGTAGGTTTAGTGTTGCCGATAATAGGTAATATTTAAAATTGTTAAATTATAATATATAACGACAATTAATGAGTAGAAATTATAAATGTTCTGATATATTTCAGTAATGCTAATATTTTAAATACAAATTAAATTATTTTGGAATTATGTATGCTTATATTATGTATTTATATTCAAATCTTATATTATTTAAAAAAGTTAAAATTGGATCTTCAATTAAGATTTTTTTGAAAATTTATAATATTAACAATATTTGAAAATGTTTATATTCAGGGTGATTCACGAAGATATGGAGAAACTCATGTAAAAATAAAGAAAACAAGTTATGTAAACATATGTCCGGAAAAGCTTCGTTTTCCAGATATCCACCGTTATGTTTTGTTTTTTTTTACAAAATAATTCGTATCTAGAGAAATATTTGACTGAGTTCAAACTTGGCATGAAGTTTAACCTAACAATGATCTATCCAATAAGATTTTATTCAATAATGCGTTTCAAAATGGAAGCTGTTTGAAAATTTCAAACCTAAATTGCTCAAATATCATACATTTTAACAAATAATGTCAAGATACCTTTTGTGTAGCCCTTTTGATTCCTTGTCGGTTTGTGTAACTGTCAAAATAATCGGATGAAGGATAATAGCTTAGACTATTGTAATAAATTGAGAATTATTATCTTATTAGAGATCTGATTGTGGTTCAACAGAAAGACGGGTCTAATAATCCATTGCTGTTGAACCCTTCCTTCACCTGTATGTTTTGAATAGATAGACAGACTTGAAATATAAACAGTGGCTATTTTTGCTGTTTGATTTTATATTTAATTATGTTGAATCTATAGCTTTACATTGAGTAAAGGGGTACAATGAGACAAGAGCGTCCTCAATAGCAAGTTTTAATAGTGACACCTTGGTCTGAGAGAGGCATGATTTTTACATAAAGTCATTATCTTTACACTTTCTATTCCCGCATTTTGTATGACTCCCAGTCTTCAAATATGTTTTCCGATGGATTCAGTTTATTCAAATTGTATAGTTATACTGTTATAAAACGGTAGATGAATTTATTATGTTTTATAACGGGATACTATACCTACACAATTCTTTCTGAAAGTTATAGATTTTTCTCCGAAACACGATTTCGTCAAACAAGTCAATTCTACTAATAACTAAAGAAAGTTTGCAATTACAAAACAATCATAAATCACTCGTTATATAAATTCACACAATGCAATAAAATTGGATGTTACACAATTTTCAAGATTTATAATATTGTTTACTTATAAATCAGGTTGAAGTAATTACGTACATGAATCTCATTTACACACATTATTGTAATACTTTTGGTAGTAATGCAATTAATTAATCCGGTTTGAAAAAAAAAGAAGAAAAGAAAGAAAAAAAAGAGTATTACCGAACAAATATATATAGTTTGTATTTTTTATTCTATTTCCCTCACATATAGAGATATGACAAGATTCGATATAACTATTTCATAAATTGGACTAAGTTATGCAAAAAGGAACCATCCCACAATTTTTAGCATTATAAGCTACTAGCTGACCCGTACGGCGTTGCCCGTGGTGGTTGTTATTTTCAGTCTTTTTAACGTAATTGTATTCTTTTTAAGTGTTCAGTTAGTGAGTGGTATTTGGCTTTTATATATATAGATCTTAAATAATAAAATCACTATTGTCATAATAATAAAAGATATGAAATTATGATTTTCGTAACTTTGATCCCCCCAAACCCCTTATAAAATTTCGAAAATGAACCAAGTCTTATATAAACAGGTTTTCTTTTGAATAACTCGAGAAAATACGGCTGTTTTGTTTTCAAAATTTGTGTATTATACAAAAAAAAAATTGCTTTGTTTCCTTTACGTACTTAGGACCAAGTGGCTAACTCTTCCTAAACGCCATTATATTAAAATGCAAAAGGAACCAAAGAACATGGTCACGTTTTGCTGCCATTATAAGAAGAACTAGAGGAACCATTTCACATTTTGCTTAATATATTAAAACTTCTACTGTTTATATAATGTAAGTCTAATTGTAAATTTTTTTTTTTTAAATACCTTTAATAAAAAAAACCATACTTGCATCACAAGAAACAAAATAACAATTGACTGCTAACTTTGAATCAATTATCACAGTTAATTTATTGTCAGTGTATAATGGTTCCTTTCTGCATTTAACTACGTTCATTTAAGGTTGTATAAATATAAAACAAAGACTCATAATTATTTATTAACTAGTAAGCCCCCGTGAAAAATCACAGACAAATTAATTAGATACACATCGGAAATACACAATAAAAAAAAAACACTATTTAAAAACTACATACTTTATCTAGACGTACGTAACTGAGCTGACGGGGATTTTTAATTTTGTAAACGTATACAACTATAAAAATTATAAAACTGTAGGCCTATTTCATTGTCATTGCTTAGCCATTGAATGCAATTAAAAAAAAAAAATTATATACGTAATTATATAGTTTCAAGAAGTTGAAAATATTATCTTTTAATTGCTTTTTATTTCATATTGATGAATCAAATAACTTAGAACTTATTAATATTATAGTGAAGAAATTAATAACCGAATATTTAAAATATGTTATACGAAGATTTACGAATGTTTCCGAAGCTAAACGAAAATGTAACTCTTCTTAAATTTGTATAAACGAATACATTGATGAAAAAAGTTGTATTATATACAGTTTATAACCTCGAAGCAAATCTTATTACTTAATATAGCATACAACATTTAGTTCTATAACTCGTATATAAAAAAATCAACTTCACAAGGAATTATAATAATTGAAGTTGTAAACATAACCCCAAAGTATAATCTACGCTGGGTTTTGTTTAAGTATTACAGCTGATGGGTGAAATCAGCTGTTATATTATATGTTACTCATGTACGTACGAACGGACGTACACTCGCTTTTAAAGGAGTTGATTTCTCAGTATTGAATTATCCTGTTTATGACGTAATGTGTGTTCATTTATAAGCTAAGAATTAAAATCAACTTTTAACATCTTCCCTGAAATGAGACACAAAGAACCGAGTAGGAAATCTTGTTGGAAATGTGGGTTCATTTGATAACTGAATTGTGTAATCGTTGTAATCTGTTTAATGGTAGCCTTAGTGTTATTGTGGATACGTAATAACAAAAAGTAATTTGGTACCATGATTACTGGTATCAGCATATATATAGGCAGGCATTCTCCAGTAAGACATGAATATATTATATAGTATCTCCAACAGTAAGGGCACGTAAGGCACATCTTTAAGAGTATGCAGAAAATGTCTTTAGTAAGTTATAATTTGTTCAGCCTTAAATAATGTTTTAAGTTAAATTTTATATACAAGTTTTAATTCAGAAATATAGACTTTAAAAAAGTCTTTATTAACTTAATAAATTTGATCTTATTTGTGTTTAATTATACTTTTAAAGAAGAATGTAAACCCAATAACAATAGTAAATAGTCCATATTTATTAAGAATAAAATTTTTAATTTAAATGTTAAATGATTACTTATTTTATATTATGCGCAATAATTTTATTTTTTACTCCTAAATAAAAAGTAGCCTACATTTTGAATTTAAAGCTTTAAAAAAATAAACTAAACATGCCTTAAACTAACCTGTTCAAAAAGTTTATTAAAACCTAAACATTAGATGTATTTTGCATTGTTTAGTTAAAAAGTGTAGTAAATTGTAAGGAAATATATAATTTTGTATTATATACACGTGGACCCTACAATGCTTTGCTATTGTTTGATTTAACTTAAATGGTAGTAAATGGTTATTCCATTTCATTACATTGACATAAGTAAGCGAATTGCAAAATGGTTTTTATGCCACTTAAGAATATACTACACAAATTTAGATTTATAGTTTGTAAACCTTTATAGGCAATACAGTAAAACTTTTGTTTGCTTTTACCTAATGTAAAAAAACTTATAGTTGTGAAGAATTGTAAAAAACCTGATTCTAAATTAGCCCAATTGGTTGCACATAAACGTGTTTTGGTTAATTGTAGGCCTAACCTAAATTATGTTCAGTTTTTGATCCAAATCAGCTGCTTTATATGTAATATGTAACAACCAATGTTTGAATTGAATTAAAATATAGTAAGCATTTTCAGTTGATTTTTGTTTTTCTTTGCTTTAAGTTGGTCAATCTAGCCTAAAAAAGCTGTTGGTTTTGAAGAATAATAAGCTGATTATGAAAGCTAAGTAAAGTTTGTATTATAGTAATGAATGTAAACAAACATGTGTTACTAAGCATTTTATTAGAACAGCTGTTTTCGTGAGTTATGGTCTTGAGTTTATAGAAAAAACGATGTTTAGTTTTTCCCGAATTTGAACATTTTCCGGGAAACTTTTCAAATTTTTCTTTTGATAAAAACCTAATGTGGACTATTACGAACATTTTAAAACAAACAATAGTCAAATTGGTCCTGCCTTTCTCAAGTGATGCGCTTACTAACGAACAGCATGTCATTTTTATTATATAGATGACAATTTTATAAACCATTTTACTATTGACCTGTCAGCCAAATAATTGTAACTTTATTAAACGTATTAAACCTATAGCAAATTCGATTTTCTATAAAATAACATAATTATATTTATTTCACCTTGATTTAAACTAACCCCATGAACTGCTTAAAACAATCTGTGAACTAAAATTTATTATTATCAGGTGGTTACATGTATAGCAAAATTTGTTGCACTATTGAAATTGCTTATTATAAGTAAAACATTGAAGAAAAAATGCTAATAATTATTCGATTGTAATATTAACGAAATAATTCGACTTATGTAGTTTAGTAGAGCCTTTCATCGTCAGAAGTTAGTACTTCCACTTGATGGAATTAATATAAAGCCAAACTAAAATTTACCATTTTAAGAAATTTATAAAAGTTTATTGAAAAAAGTATTTTATTTACTCTAAATATAGCACATTATTAAAATATAAAAATCAATGGTTTTATGATCTAAATTTTTATAATCTGGGCCAACTTTAGTGTTCTATGAGGAGCTTTACTTGTTTAAAAAATAATTTTATTTTCGGAAAATACAATCATAAAATATGTTTAGGTTATATAGTTTGAATTCGAGTTGTTTGACTCTGATCCGTAAAACAAATAGAAACTAAAACAAAACGGAGTTTTATCTTATTGTATATCGTAATTAATTTTCGAGGCGTGCCTCAGGGATCAATATTGGGTCCTTTACTAATTTTTTCTACGTAAATCATTTCCCTTACAATATTGGGAAGAAAAATCTGCCCTGTTTGCTGATGACACGATTAAATGGTTTTTGGGAAGAATAATATTGAAAAAAATAAAGACCTAGAAAGTCTTTTGCTTCACCATTGATCATCATGGCAGAAAATCTTTTTTTTAAATGGTCTAAAACTGAATAAAAATAAAACTTATTTAATTCAAATCAGAGGTAAACAATTAAAACAGAAAATTTCAAATAATCACTCAGAACCAAGTACAGGTTAGTAAATATTTCTGGGAGTGGTAATTGATTAAAGTATAAACTGGAAATCACATATTACCTTTATTTCAAATAAACGTAATGTAGATTCTTTTACATTTCGTAATATTTCACGTATTTAATATCAATTAAATACAATGCAATTAATATTTTTTTAAATGCAATTAAAACAGCATATTTTGCATAATTGTAGTCTTACTCCAGATATGGTGATGTTCTTTGGGGGAAATATGTAGAGTCTACTAAAATTTGTTTCCATTCAAATTGTACAACAGGTCGTTATACAGTATAATATAAAGGAAATGCCTTGGATTCAACATTTTAAAACTTTTAGACCAGGCAAAGTGCGGAAAAATAAATAAATTTTCGCTTACATCTCCGATTTGGATGCAGTTTTCTCATTTCTGACAATGCGAAATACTGTGCACTGGGGGAGCTTTAGGTGGCGATGGGGGAAATTTGTGAAGTTGCGATAGAGACTTGATCATCGACCCCAAAAAAACCCCGACTACTGATTTTCGCGGCTTTTTATCTATTTTTTAGAGGTTTCATAAAAATTATGCACATTTGGTTGCACTTTATGCACCCGCAATGCATTTCCACTTTCTCCCGAAACTGGTCATATGTAGACTTTTTTCCTGGTATTTTTCTGAACACGATGCAGAAAAATGAATCCAAATCGGAGCTGAAGGCAAAAATTAAATACAATACAATTAAATACACTACAATTAACATATTTTTTTAATACAATTAAAACAGCATATTTTGCATAATTAATTGTAGTCTTACTTCAGATATGGTGATGTTCTTTGGGGGAACTTGGTACGGTCTACTAAAATTTGTTTCCATTCAAATTGTACTACAGGTTGTTATACAATATAAAGGAAGTGCCTTGTATTAAACAGTTTTAAAAGCAAACTTTACTCGGTGGAGTAGTATGCCTACCTTACAGTTTTTAATAGATTTATTATATACAGCAATTTAATTGATTTACTCCCGTCTTCTTCTTTAAATATTTTTCGTTTGCAATACGGCCGTTTCCACTTTTTATTTAGTCATGATTTTATTTAGTCAAGTGCTCCTATTCCGAAATATTATACTTCGTCACATTTTTAAGCAACAAATTTAATCTTATATTTCATCACTAGAATCGAAAAGCCACTTTTGGCCCGTGTGATGAACGATACTTTTCATCACACTGTAATTAATAAATTTAATATTTTTTCAAAATAACCTATTGTTTTTCAGTAACATTCCTGAAGTACAATGACAACATAGTTTACCTTTACAGCACTAAGTTTATGAGATCAGCTGATGTTAATATCAATAGCGATACAAATAAAAACCTTCTTTAATTCTAAGAATTTATAGGCATTGATTTTTAAGGAAAAGTTTATCTTGTCTTCGCTGTTTTATTTTGTCCTTATTACTATTAATAGACGCAATACACTACTATCGATACTGATAATAATATGTTAAAAGTTTATTTATTTAATACTTGCATATATAGTATCAATATGTAATTTTTATTGTTACTCGCGTTTGTTTCTTTGTTAAAATCGTTATTACATCTATGTTAGGCGTCGTTTTGGGGACTTGTTTTTTGTCATTTTACCGGACTATGTGGTCGGCTGTAGTTGATAGTGTACTGAACACATTTTAAATCATTCATCTACTTCTTCTAATCTTGATAGAAGATCAAACAGTAGGCTACGTTTGACTGAAAATGATGTGTATAGTTTATTTAGTGTATCTGCCGGCGTATCCTTTCAGTGTGTGTAAATTTCGTATTGTTCCTATACATCCATATATTTATTTTTGTGGCTGAATTGCAATATTTCCATATTTGTGTGTATTTCTTTGTATGTAGCCTATGGTCGTAGTTTATTAAATGTTCTGCGAAAGTTGATTTTATTGTTGTATTTTTTTTTTAGGAATCGGGGATATGTTCTTTAAACGTTTGTTGGATGGTTCTTTCCGTTTTTGAAATATAAAATTTGTTACAATCACTACAATTTAGTTCGTAAATACCATTTTTTGTGTAACTATTGGAGTTTGTTAGTTTTGCTTTCAGTATTTCACCTAAATTGTTGTCTGTCTTGTAAGCTAATATTTATTCCGTTCTCGTTAATAAGAGATTTCGGGCTATTTTATCAATGTACTAGATGGCCCGACCCGGCTTTGCACGGATAGACAAATCAAAGTTAAATGTATATTAACAAAAATATATTATATCAATACATATATTACACTATGCATTTCTTATGGGGATTTTTAGTAACTCTGACCCCCCCAAACCACCCTAAAATTTCAATTTTTTTTAAAACCTTTCTTAGCGAGTACCTAGGGTCCTAGAGGAAGCTACATACCAAATTTCATTCCAATCCGTTCGATGGATTTTTGTAGTAACTTTGACCCCCAAACCTCCCCTAAAATTTCAAATTTTTTGAAAAACTTTCTTAGCGAGCACCTATGGCTCTAGGGAAAGCCACATACCAAATTTCATTCCAATCCGTTCGATGGTTTTAGAGAAATCGTGATTTTGTAACTTTGACCCTCCCAAACCCTCCTAAAATTTAGAATTTTCGGAAACCCCTTTCTTAGTGCGCGTCTAGAGCCTATAAAGAGTATTAGTGCCAAATTTCATGTTTGTAGGCCTTGTGGTTTTGGAGAAACTGTGATGAGTCAATGAGTCAATGGTATTTGGCTTTTATAAGTAGTAGATTGATTAAATGAAACGTCACATGCCATGTTATACGTTAGAAAGGTTTTCAATAATTATATGTTATGGAATGTAAAGCATGATTATTTTGGTGTGAGCATTGTTATTTCTCAAGACGTAAACCAAATAGGAAACCTCTTTACTTTTCTGTAAAGTATAAAAGTATAAAATTAAAATACAAATCACTACCATTTCAATATTGTTAAAAAGTATTTGTATTATTTTAAAAAAAATATAGTTTACAGTGGTATTTTTCTTACGATAATAATTTATCGTTGGCTTTATTATAATAACTAGCTGACCCGTGCGAATATTTCGCAAGTTCGGAGTAGGAATACATTTACCTGATTTAACACGTTGATTTAATTCAGTTAATTAAGTTTATTTATTTACATTGGTTTATAAATAACAGTTTCCCTAATACAATCTTACAGTGTAAACAATCTAACTAACAGCTGTCATGCTAGTTAAACAGATGGTTAGTAGATGGCGCCTTTCATTAGGAACATACAGAGTATAATATAAAAGTTTTTTAAATCAATTTTTGTTATTAAAACATGAATTTTAAGCTGTTTGTCTATTTTTCCCGTGTAGTGGTTAAGGAAAGCTTTAAAATGATGCCTCATTCATGTAATTTGATGATGTATTAAGGAAGTTATGGCGTACCGACAAAAAAATAGTCTTGAGAAATAATATATGCGATAATTAATAATCGCACTATGTATGTGAACGTTTTGGGTATACAAACTATATGTTTAAGGTACTAAATACGTAACCCATTGCCATTATTAACATCTTGTTTGTCAATTTTTGTTAAAGGTACGTCTCTTTGTTATATTCAGCGCTGCAGTGCTGGTTCTGTGCGCCCTAACGTCCGCACAATTCAATGGAAGGGGGTATGATAGAAACGATAATTTTCCAAGAGGTCAAGATTTTAATAGAGGAAATAACATGAGAAGGGGAGGTGGTCGCCAGAGAGACAATTTTAGGAACATGGAATACGACGACGGATTCTATCCGAGAAACGGAGAAAGAAATAATTTATTCCGTCCAAATAATCAATTCCGTGACAGATACTTTAACTAACACGTTGGTGTCTACATATCTTGGCACATAATTCAGTGGTTATTATACTTTATGTATTTCAGAACATACGCCAAATTATTTATTCATTCTCAATGTTAGTTTTGTTATTGATATAGAAATAATTAGTGCAGATTGTAACGAGTTTAATAAAACAAAATGTCAATACTTTGCACTCTTTATTTGATGGGGTTTTTGCTAATGTATTACCTAGATATTTAGAAGTTATAAATAGATTACAGACCACTTATTGGTAGTTTACATGCACTATAATTCTTTATCTCCTCTACCGGAAAATGATAATCTGTCTAGAACGAAAGTTAGAAATTTGTCAGTTTGAAACAGAAGTGTTAAACTTAAATTTAAAATTAAATTTTGTTAGTTTTGAACAAATAATTGTATTTTAAAAGATACTTGTCTATAACTATCTTGGATTGAGAGTGGAATGCACTTTTTAACACGTTTAAATTCTAATGTAGCTAAATTTATCTGAGTGTTTTTCTAAGACCTCTGATAGGACAACTATGAATTACAATTTGATATGAAAGGAATTTTCAAATTTGGTGAATCAATTATTTGTTTCTCTTAAAATTAATTTTCGACCGTTTAATATGTAATACATTTAATTTGATTTAAATCGGCATGAAAAAAATACCTAAAATTTTTTAAAGTTTACTAATATTTACTAACTTATATTTACGTTAAAATAATTGTTAAGAACTAGGAATGGCGGTTATTGTAAAAATAACCGGTTATCGGGTTTTCCGGTTTTTCACAATCGGTTTAACCTAGCGGTTATAATTTCTAAAAAAAACCTGTTTTTGAAATAACCGGTTTTTTTTAGAAGAAATAAACAACGTGTAGACACATTGTTTATATTTACAAGAAATGGAAATATAAACATTTATTTTTACTACAAGGCTTAAAACAACCACACAATTCAACGATTAGACACAAATTTGTACCGATACGTTTACATAAATAAAAATAATACATTTTAAAATAATTTACAGCTAAAAATACAAGACAAAAAATCAAATGAAATACACTACGTATAAGACAATATAAAATAATGTCATTTATGGCAAATAATTACTGTCCAAACTATTTATAAAGGCTCTTTTACATTTATGTTTACTACAAGACTTAATAAAAACACAATTTAACGTATAGAAACAAATTTGTATTTTAAAATAATTTAAAACTAAGATTGTGCCAGATTGGAGAAAATACTAAATGACACAAAGACAGTGGCAATGCCATCGTGATAGTTGATAGAAGTTAAAACAGAAACGTGGACTTGAGAAAAATAGGCAAACAAAAGTGATGTAATTGCAAAATTGCATCCATTCCACAATTTCGCTAGTCCAGAACAATTGCATTGCAAGACAATAGTGTTAAATATTTTATAGACTCATAAAATAGGATATATCAGTGTCGGATTTTTGCCCGGTTATTGAATATTAAAAAAACGGTTTTAATTGGGACAAAAAAATAACCGTAAAACCGATTGATCAAAACACAAAAAACCAGTTTTCGGTTAAAACCGGTGGGTATCCCATCCCTAATAAGAACTCAACCACTGTATAAACACAATGAGAAAGTCTTGAATGCTATAAAAGACGTTCTTCTTCAAGAAATAACGTCTATACATTGGTGACAGGTATTATTGGTAGAGCATGGTAAAATCTACATGTAAACCCAGCAGGATGTTACAATGAAAAGTGTCAAACCAATCGGGACTTCTAGAAACTTACCAAGGAAGAAAAGATGGATTTGCAACATTTAAAATTTACTGACAGCAAATAAAATAAAAATACATACAAAAAGGGGAAGCTGTGTTACGTGTGGAACCACATTTGTCCAACACATCTAATACAACATATCTAATAGCAAAACACTATTGGCTTATTCCTAACAGAAATATTTATTCATGAGAATATAGTATAGTTTTAAAATGATTGAGGAATAAAGTTTTTTTAGCAAAACGTAATATGCCAGCTCAAAGTATAGTTCTTCTGAACTTAAAACGGTTCACGTCCTTTAGTTAAAAATTTCCAAATTACTATAGCAAATATCTCTAAGAGTTTCTACATATAATATGCTTAAATACGATGTATACAGCATACAATTACATATACTACCAATACGTATATCTTTGAAGTCTGGACAAAATTGGTTAAGTCACATTTTTTGTCATATACATATTTTGATGTTTTCTGAATTCAAATAAATTGTTAAACTATAAATAAAGTAAAATAAACTTAATTGGTTATCTCACTAGAAAAAAAGGAGCTAAATCACGTTTTTGTTAATTCTATATACATTTGATTAAACTGACATCATTAATTAACTGGCATTTTAATTTTTCGAAAACACATAAACTGACTTAATACCTTACATAGTGCCTAAACTTTACATTATGATGCAACAGGCTTAAGTCAGACTTTGTTATTTTCCATCAGAGCTATTAGGTAGAACAGAGTTAAGTCTGGCTCATATACCTGTATTGATTAAACAATATAGGTATATGAGTCATAAAGAGTAACATCAGAAGGGTTTAAGTCATGGTAAAAAGGAGGTAAGTCATTAATCAATAGTAGTTAAATAAATTAATATGCTTAGACATTATATTTTTGAGAAACTTTGTATACTTGTAAATCGTAAAATTTCATTGTATATTTTCATACCAAATTAGAAACTCAATATCACATCTATTTCTGGAGTTGCAGTGAGTTTTGTAAAAAAATTAAAAAAGTCTGATTGCGACTATACTAAACATAATTTCAAAAAATAACTGAAATTGATTTTAATGTATAGAATCCGATCCAATATAGCCCAATAAGGTTTTTGTGACAACCTGTATATTTTGTATATGCAATGCCATGTCCAGTGAGTAGAAGAGTTTCTTTGTGGTTTCTTTAGAACAGTTTTAGAATGAATACTTAAATATCAAGAATGGGTTTGTTTCATATAATAAGTATTCAAACAAACATGGACTAAAATTAAATACAATTCCTACATAACTTACGCAAGCTTTATTAAATATACTTATAAATAAATAAACAAAATCAATCACAATTTAATACAAATAAAAGAATAACCAATGTAGAAAATTAGAAAATACTAATGTTAAATTTAGATTAACGAGGTTAAATTTAACACTACCTGGAAAACCGAGCATCACTCGGTATTTTTGTTTTGTTTTTTTTTTTTTTGAAAATGTATGTAAATACAAATCGCATACTGAATAAAATAAATATGAATATTTTTCGAAATTAAGTACATATGAACTGTTTATCCTATACTCTAATAAAAAAAAATAAATACTTCAACAGATGTCGTTCTCCACAAAAACCTACAAAAAGGTTAGAAATGAAAAAAATTGTTTTAAGCTTGAAATCAGGTGATAATAGAAATAATATAGGAAACAGCTGATTACTGTTATTATTATAGTCAATAAACATAAGTAATGATTTTAAACTCCACAAGCCCAATGTTAAAAATGTTCAATTTTCAAATGAGTTGTTTAGAAAAATACGAGTTTTCACCAATCGATTTTTTAGAACCAAAAGCCTCTAATCCCAAACTTTCATCAAAATCCTTCCGCTGGATCTCGAGGTTGCTCGTACGTACAAACAGACATTGCTCGTATTAGAGTACAGGATTAGAAAATACTAATGTTAAATGTAGTTTAACGAGGTTAAATTTATCATTTTTGTATTGATTTAATTAAAGGTTGTAATTTACTCAAAAATAAGGTGTTTTATTAGGTACTTTTCAGCCTCATCACTTAACAACAAAAAACAGTAAATCATAAAATAAAGTTTTAAAATACACTAATAAATTGAAGTAGTATAAATATATTGAAGAGGCTTTGTACTCACTGAATAGAATGACTTTACCAGATTGACTGACTGACTTTTATAGAACCAACGTAGAGCAAAAAATATTTAAGATACATAATAATATATGACAGTTTATAGCTTTATACACTACAGCTTATAGCTTATAGCTTACAGTTTATAGCTTTATAGCTTCATTTACACTAATGGAGTCATGGGCGTATTTGTATATTTAGTTTAAATTAACAAACTAAAATCAAATACAAACAAAAATCAAAGAAACATGCTTTCTGTATTGTAATTAAATTCAAACATCTGTTGTTACACATATTATAAAAATAAAACATGTGATTTGGATCAAAACTTAACATAATTTTAGATTAGGCCTACAATAAATTGCGCAAACTTATGATCAGGTAATTGTTGTTCATAACTAAAACTGTTTTCAGATTAGGTAAAAGCAAACAAAAAGCTTACCGTATTAAAAGTCAAACATGTGGTGTTACCTGTTACATTATTATATTGTTTTCTCTAGTAAATTGGTTCCATGTTCGTATGATCTAAGTCATACTTCTTAGCACTTATTAAAGTTTAGATTATTTGAGGGTCTCTGAATTGGAATTCAGGAAAGTTAAACATTTGTATAGAATTTTTTGTGTACAGTAAGATTTTTAACAGAATTTGTCTTTTCTACGCTGAGTACAATCGGTTCCTTGTGCTTATAATATACGAGTAAGTCATACTTAGTAAGTTGTTTTAACTTAGGGAATTTTGAGGATGTCTGTATTCAAATTAAGACGAGTTAAACATTTAGTTCGTGTATTTTTAGTAGTACGAATAGATTTTTAACGAATCATTTACAAAATTTGACTTTTATACGCTTTCAATTTTGTCCATGTGCATGTAATCTCAATCATACTTAGCACGGTATCGTAGATTTAGATAATTTGAGGATCTGTGAATTTAAATAAGGAAAAGTTAAACATTTATATCGTATATTTTTAATAGTACAATAAAATGTTTAACGTCTGCAAAATTTGTTTGCTACGCTAAGTACTAATTTTTTCATGTGCGTATATCTAAACCATACTTAGGATGGTTACTTGATTCTAGAGCATATTATGAGGT
This sequence comes from Philaenus spumarius, assembly GCA_018207615.1. Taxonomy (NCBI): domain Eukaryota; kingdom Metazoa; phylum Arthropoda; class Insecta; order Hemiptera; family Aphrophoridae; genus Philaenus; species Philaenus spumarius. Next base: position 156,325 of record JAGFPH010002749.1, on the reverse strand, counting down.
TCTCTGTATTCAAAATCAGGTAAGCTAAACATTTATATCGTAAATGTTTAGTAGTACGATTAGATTTTTTACGAAACATTTATACAATTTTACTTTTTACGCTGAGAATCAATTAGTTCCTGGTGTGTATAAAAACTAAGCGCACCTTTGCTATTCATTTGACACGATTCAACTAAAATAACTTATTTTCATCTGATTTAAAACAGGTCATGAAAACTTTTATGTTGTCTATTATATTTCATAAAATTTCTTACTTTGTAATGCCTTTTAAGTGTTTGTTCTCGGAATAACATAATAAACAATAATACTAAATATCTATATTCTATATACATAAAAGCCAAATCCACTGACTCACTGATAACGATTTCTCAGAAACTAATGAACGGATCGAAACAAAATTTAATATGTAGCTTCCTCTAGGGCCATAGGTGCTCATTAATAAAGGTTTTAAAATAATTCGAAATGTTAGGGGGGGGGGGGGAGGTAAAAGTTAATAAATCACGATTTATATAAAACTACTGAACGGATTGGAATGCATTTTGGTATTTAGCTTCCTCTAGGGCCATAAGTGTTCAAAAAAAAGGGTTTTAAAAAATTGGAAATGTTAGGTGGGTTTGGGGGTAAACATTACTAAATCACGATTTCTCCAAAATTACAGAACATATTAGAATGAAATTTGGTATGTAGCTTCCCCTAGGGCCATAGGTCCTCTCTAAGAAAGGTTTTCAAAAATTTCTAAATTTTAGAGGGGGTTTGGGAGGGTCAAATTTACTAAATCACGATTTCTCCAAAACCACCGAATGGATTGGAATGAAATTTGGTGTGTAGCTTCCCCTAGTGGCATAGCTGCTCGCTAAGAAAGGTTTTCAAAATGACGAAATTTTAGGGGAGGTTTGATGGGGTCAAAGTTACTAAAAATCCCCATAAGAAATACGTAGTGTAATATATTTATTGATATATTATATTTTTTGTTGATATACATTTAACTTTGATTTGTCTAACCGTGCAAAGCCGGATCGGGCCAGCTAGTATTTTATAATAACCAAATAAAAGTAAATGCTAAATAAAAATAAGTACCTGGAGACCGAGCTAAAGCTCGATTATAAGCAGGGCTATGATTTCAATAATAAATATTGGATTATTGAGTTTTGAGGTTAGGCCTATAACATTAAACAACTAAATAAAGGGTATATACAACATTAGGCTTACCTGTAATAAAAATACAGTTTAAAGGATTAACCACAATCTCAACGCTATGCCTCAGAAATAAGTCAGGCCTAAATTAAAGTATTATTTCAATATTGATTTATTCCTAGGACCTAGTTCGCTCACGTCAATAACTACTATTATTGCAAATTTCCGTGAACATCGTTTAGGTTAGGCCTATAACATTAAACAACTAAATAAAGGGTATGTTTATTATGTATTCGTTGCCATGGTAACTATAAATAGATACAACATTAGGCTTACCTCTAATAAAATATACAGTTTAAAAGAAAGCAGATGATTATTGTAATGGCATTGAAAACATTTGCATCAGCTGTGCTTTGTATTGTTTAAAATGGACAAATTTCACTTTTTAATTTAATAAAAAGACGTAGAAAACGAATTTTCCCAGACTGGTGACCATTTCCAATCGATTTCTCGTGGCCAAAAGCCTAATATAAAATCAAAAAATCAAAAATCCTTAGACGGAGATTCTAGATCCATTTAGCAGACAAACAATTATCTCTCGCTTTAGAAGATAAGATAATTCAAAAATAATGGACAACTTAGTAGAAAACCCGTAGTACTTGGATGATAAAACCACTTTTGAAGCTTTTTTATTTCAGATTTAGGTTGTCTTAAGAACTATAAAACGGCCGTATGATGTAAATCTAAATATTAGCATATTTAGATGAACTATTCAGGAAATTTAAGAAAGATAAAGACTGTACAAAAAGTAGCCTAAGTATTACTCTAATTTATCAAATAGGTTCGTCGGAAACACCAGAGAACAAGGCGCTTAATTAAGCAATTTGATTGGTAACAGTAAAATTAAGAAATCACTAGAATTAACAGTAGATAATTTTAATAGAAGATCCGGTCTTGATTGCTAATGAGTTCAACTCATTAATTTGCAGTATATTTGATGAAAGTGCTGATATTGCTTCTGATTTTATGTGTGATTATGCACGAAGTAATACAATTTGTTTCATCTATCACTCAAATGAAAAAAAATTTGATTGTCGTTTCTAGCTTTGATAGTAAAAATCAACTGGATTGATGGAATAGCGGTGAAATTAGTCAAATATGTATCAAAAGAAATATCCAAGCCACTTAAGGTTATTATTACGAAATATAAGTTCTGCTAATGGGGTTTTCCCCAGGTACTTAAAAAACAATAGTCGATCCAATATACAGGGTGGAAACAAACCTTTAGGACTTTGGGATATGTTTTCTCATACAAAAAGGAAGAATAGGCCCGGGAATAAACATAGGCCCGGAAACGCTTAGTTTTCAAGTTATCCGCCATTTTGTTTTGTTTTTATAAATAATTCATATCTAAAGAACGGTTTGAGTTTAAACTTGGCATGAAGTTTAACCTAACAATGATATATCTCAAGAAAAATACGCGATTGAATAAAATTATGCTTTTCAAAATGTCGGTTGTTTGAACATTTCAAACATAAATAACTCGAAAACCGTACATTTTAACAAAAAATGCCAAGACACCTTTTTTGTAGCTCTTTTGATTTTATATTGATTGGTTTCACTTTCAAAACAATCGGATGAAGGATAATAGTTAAGTTATGTGTAATGATTGGTTTGTTCAACCCGGCATCCTATACCAACACAGTAAACATCGCAATATTGTATGTACATTTGCTGTTATTATCTTTAACTTAACTATTATCCTGTAATTGTATGCCCTTCGAACAGGCAGAAGACTTACAATTATTTTTAAATGTCCATTTGGAAAACATAAGAATGATCATTCATATTTTTTATTTCTTGAAAAAGTTTATGATGTAAAAGTACTTCATATGTTATATAACGCTTTCAGAGGTATTAAAGGTTGCTTTATGGGATTGAATGATGCAATGGGGCTTCTACATCTGCTAAATCTGCTATTATACCCTTATATATAAAACAGAAAAGTTTCATTCCTAAAATGCTCTTTAGGAATAAAATCCATTCTTTATGCCCATTTTCTGCACAATTGAGTATTCTTTCCCTGAAACATATTTTTGTGTATCAAGTTTTGAAAGTTTTTTAAGGAGTAGGAATGTAAATACAGATACAATGTATTATTTGACCAGAAATATATCAGCTCTGCAAATAAAAATACCAAAAGTAAAGTGCTCTTGTTTCCAAATCCGTTTTATTAATTTACACGAACAAAAATATTTAATATACTTACGAAACCAAAAATCCCTACCTTTTTACTTAATTAAAGAGTTCGCTGATAACTATCAAGTAATTGACTTAATTTGTGTAATAATGTGACCTTTAATTTTTTTATTTTGTACAGTGATGTTTAAACTTGTTAGAAGTACATGTATTTTTGTTAGTAACTAAGTCACTTTTAATTTGTTCTTTCTGTATAGTGATGTTTTATCTTGTTAGAATTGATTTTGATCATAACTAAGATGCTTTTATTTTATTATATTTTATATAGTGATGTTTTATCTCGTTAGAAGTATTTATTTTTTTTAGCGACTAAGATAATTTCAAATTTATTCTTTTTTTATAGTGATGTTTTATCTTGTTGGAATTATTTTTGTTCGTATTTAATATGCTTTTAGTTTATTCTATTTTGTAAAGTGATGTTTTATCTCGTTATAAATATTTATATTTTTTTAGTGACTAAGATATTTTAAATTATTCTTTTATATAGTGATGTTTTATCTCTTAAGAAGTATTTATATTTTTTTAGTGACTAAGATATTTTAAATTTATTCTTTTTTATAGTGATGTTTTATCTTGTTGGAAGTATTTTTGTTTGTAACTAAGATGCTTTTAGTTTATTCTATTTTGTATAGTGATGTTTTACCTCGTTAGAAATATTTATATTTTTTTAGTGACTAAGATATTTTAAATGTATTCTTTTTTATAGTGATGTTTTATCTTACTAAAAGTATTTGTATTTTTTAGTGACTAAGCAGGGCCGACGAAAGAACCATGCGGAACATGCGGACGCATAGGGCGCCGCCAAGGACGCTCCGGTGCGTCAGCAAAAACTTCAAGACCAAGGCGCCTTCAAAATTTTCCGATAAATGTTTGCCTAAAGACGTGGCCGCCCTTTTCGGGTTTTAAAAGAAACTACCTATTTCTGTTTAGCGCTTTTTTAGGGACAGACAACCTACACCGCAGTGAAAAATTCTTCCCCCTCCCTTAAAGACGCGACCGCCCCGACCGCCCTTTTCGGGAATTAAAAGAAATGCCATGTTTCTTTATGGCGCATCTTTACGGACACAAAAGACCACATAAACCAGTTTAGGGTGCCATCCCTTCGAAATCGGCGCCCTTTGGTTTCAGTGAAAAATTCGCTCTCCTAAAGACGCGACCGCCCTTTTCGGGAATTAAAAGAAACGCTGAAATGCCCTATTTCTTTTTGGCACCTCTTTATGGATAGACAAGATCAGGTACAGGTACATCAGTATTGTATAGGGCGCCATCGTTTCGAAATCGGCGCCCTTTGGTTTCAGTGAAAAATTCGCTCTCCTAAAGACGCGACCGCCCTTTTCGGGAATAAAAAGAAACGCCCTATTTCTTTTTGGCGCCTCTTTATGGATAGACAAGATCAGGTACAGGTACAACAGTATTGTATAGGGTGCCATCGTTTCGAAATCGGCGCCCTTTGGTTTCAGTGAAAAATTCGCCCTCCTAAAGACGCGACCGCCCTTTTCGGGAATTAAAAGAAACGCTGAAACGCCCTATTTCTTTTTGGCGCCTCTTTATGGATAGACAAGATCAGGTACGGGTACAACAGTATTGTATAGGGCGCCATCGTTTCTAAATCAGCGCCCTTTGGTTTCAGTGAAAAATTCGCCCTCCTAAAGACGCGACCGCCCTTTTCGGGAATTAAAAGAAACGCTGAAACGCCCCATTTCTTTTTGGCGCCTCTTTATGGATAGACAAGATCAGGTACAGGT
>JAGFPH010002749.1:121771-137992 GCA_018207615.1 Philaenus spumarius | reverse complement strand
TTCAATAAATTCAATTTAAAAAAATTCTAAATGTTATTAATGTAGAAAAGGTGTAGTCATTAAATTAATCATATGACATGTACAATTTTTATTATTAATTATACATTTAATTCAAACCATCAAACGTCTCTGAAGTTATTTCAACCAATTAGTTGTAAGTCAGACCTCTCAAGCCAAGCAAAATTGATTCGTAAGTCGAATCTGGTGGAGCCCCCAAATAAGACAAACCATACATGGTTTAGAAATTATGAACCACACACCTCCATATAATAATAAGAACCTTACTGGATAGTCGCCCAAATCAAAACCATAACCTTACATGGTGGAGGCGCTAAATTTAAAATAAGCTAATTGGGTAAATATAATTGCAGAGACTAGTAATACATTGTGTATAGCATAAGGGTTAGAAAAATAAGAAAAACAAATATCTGGTATATGATTTCGATTTTATTGAGAAATGATTTTAAGTAGTAATAAATTAATTTAATAAACACTAACATTTACAAATATAACAAAGGAAAGATAATAAACATACACGAATAAATAAATTTTACAAAAGAAAACTACCCACCCATCACAAAAACAAATAAAAAGAATAACTGAAATGGAGAGGAAAGAAAAATACCCTTAATACAACCCTCACAATACCGTGGTTTACCATCAGAAGACATACACACATTTATATCTCGATATGAAGTAGCGTCGAGAGCAAACGGTTGGACACCAAAAACACAAATAACTTTATTACCTACATATCTTGCACAATCAGCTTTAAATTGGTATGAAAACTTCATACAAATTTATCAAGAGGGGGAGATAACTTGGGAAAACGCAAAACATGAATTAATAAATCTTTTCACACCAATAGCTCAGAGCCAAAACTTACAAATAATTTTAACAAACAAATCACAAACTGAATCAGAAACGTCCATAAACCTTTACTTACAAATGCAGGCTCTTTGCAGAAGAATGAACCCAAACATAGATGATACACAAATAATTTCTCACGTAATACAGGGTTTAAAACCAGACGTTTTATAACGCATTATAAAAATGGAAACTAAAACACTTAGCCAGTTAGAGAAAAATTTAAGAAAAATTTAACTACAAATATTTCAACAGACATTAAATAAGCAAAAACATTCAAGAAAGATGGAACCCAACGAAAACATGAGTACTACATATTTTGAAACCCTAAACACAATGTCAGAAAAGCTAGAACAACTCACGGAAATTATTTACACATTAGGAGTGAAAATAAATCAAAATGACCACAAACCAACCAGATTTCAAAAACTTAACCAAAATCTAACACCTCAATATAAAACCAACCAACGATTTGACAACAGTCATCCAAAAACACTACAAACATATATAAACTGCTATCAACTTTACAACGGCCAAAACAGTGTAGGGCAAATATGCTCAATCTGCAATAAAAACAATCACTCATCAAACAAATGTTTCTTCAGAAAATATAACTGTATCATATGTAAAATGGACAATCACACAACAGAAGAATGTGCTTTCAATTCAAAAATGGATACTTATCCTCAATATACGAGAAACCAAAGTAGGCCTTATACCTATGTAAATAAAACGTATTGCCAAAAATGTAGAAGAAATGGCCACTCAACTCAACAATGCTACTCTAATAAATATTCAAAACTATCATTCAATCAAAAACGGACTAGAGGGGAGACTATACAAAACAAGAACTATACCACCCCAAAACACAAATATACAAATTTTCATACCAATTTCAACAATTAAACATGCAAAATAAACGGATACCTAACTTAAGTACACCTAGGCAAAACAATAAAAACAACAAGCAATGGCAACAATGGCAGAAAATATTACTCTATTTCATTAAGGCAAAAGAAATATAAACACGCATACTGTAATTCAAACGACTCAAGCAAAATACCAAGCACTTCAGTTGGAACACAATACTTGGTACAGGACGATAACATGGATCAGTCACACGTACACAATTTGATGACACCAGGCGTTAACGGGATAGAGCTGGAAGAGGCAGTACAACGAGAAAATGACTTTAACTCATTCAGCACATTTCACAAGCAAATTTTAAATCAAGACGGGGTACCTAAGTCTCGAAAATCAGACAAGGATGTAACATGGGATGTATACAATACATTATTTTCAAATAAAAATGAAAATTCAAGAGTATGCACAATTAACATAAAGTTCAAAACATTAAATAATCAAGATATTGAAACGGTTTTAGATTCTGGCGCAAATGTTTCAATCTGTCATTATGACCTAGTCAAAAATAAACCCATAACAATTAAAACAAAAACAATAGTAAAATCTGCTACAGACGACAATTTATAAATACATGAAGAGATAACCTTACCATTTGAAATTAATGGAATAAAATTTACTAACAAATTTTATGTTGCATCTGGAATAAATACCAAAGTTATTTTACTCAATAACTTCTTAATAGAAAATAGAGCAAAAATAGACTTCAATAAGAAAAATATTACCCTATATTCAAATGACCAAAAGTGTAAAATAGAAATGAATGAATCATGGCTCCAAAATTTAAAAAATATACGATTACTAATAAATAACAACATAATAAACCACCCCGAAATAAGATCAAACGAACAAATTAAAATAGCATCAGGGCAAAGTTTACGTGTACAAGAAATAGAAAATTATAGCGAAATAATGGATTTTGAAACGGACAGGCACTTAAGGGAACAAAAACAAATTCGTGCCTACATATCCCAACAGGGAAATAAATATTATGTTTACATATACAATGCATCAAGACGACCCCAAATACTTATGCCAAGAACACTTATAGGTCACATAAACAAAAATGAAGAAAACAAAAAAAATTTATGTTACAGTAAACAAAAACATGACACCCACATACACTACTCTACCCAAAAATTCAAAAAAGGAACAAATAACTGACAAAAATGGAGTACAATTCCAAATTTGTGAAAACTTGACAGAAAAACAACACAGGTAAGTGGCAGAAATAATAAAAAAATATAAACACATCTTTACTACGGAGGTCAAAGACCTAAGCCCAGCCAAAATTAACCCAGTAAAAATACAAGTAATTCAGGGAACATCAGGAGTTATCGTACCACCATATCGCCAAAGTAATCAGGAAAGACAGTTATTAAATCACGAATTAGATGACCTAGTAAAGGCAGTAATTTTAGAAGAATGTCCAAATTTCACGGAATACGCGTCACCAGCATTTACAGTCAAAAACCAAGATAACTCGCACAGATTAGTAGCAGATTTCAGAAAAGTAAACGTATAAATAAAGAATGAAAATTTTCCAATTCCAAGTTTACAACTAATGTTCAGCTGTTTAAACAACTCACATTATTTCACAAAGTTAGATTTAAAAAACGCCTTTTTCCAATTACAAGTACATGAAGAAAGTAAATCATTATTAACAATTAGAACTCAAGACAAAATGTTAAGATATACAAGATTTCCACAGGGACTTAAAGTATCAAGCGCAATATTCCAGAAAGACCTAAACAAAACACTAGCAAAACACCTTTTTTCAAAGTGCTTATCATATTTGGACGACACTTTAGTGTTTGCACCGACCTTTGAAGAGAAATTACACAATCTAGAAGCTGTTTTAAATGAACTAGACAAAGCAAATCTGAAACTAAATACAAAAAAATGTAAATTTTTTACAAAGAAATTGAAATATTGGGACACAAGGTTTCGACTGAAGGAATAGAGCCTCTAAAATCTAATATACAGCCAATATTAGACTTCAAACAACCAAAAACCTTACGTAATATAAGAGCTTTCCTAGGAGTTTCAGGCTTTTTTAGAAACTTCATCAAAGATTACGCAAAAATTACACACCCTTTAACAGAACTTCTCAAAAACCAACAACAACAAAATTCTAAAATAATTTGGACAGAAAATTGTAACAAAGCTTTTGAACAGATAAAATCAATTTGAACCAATCCACCATTGTTATCACATTTTAAAGAAACCAGGAACACAAACGTATACACTGACGCTTCGAATATTGGAATCGGAGCGGTATTAACACAAATAGATCCCAACAATAATCAAGAATATCCAATTGCTTCCTTATCCAGAAAATTAAAACCACACGAAACAAGATATTCCACAGTTGAAAAAGAAATGCTCGGATTAGTTTATTCTATTGAGTATTGGAGAGAATACCTATTAGGCAGAAAAATTACATGTTTCACCGATAATTCAGCATTACAATACTTTCAAAATTTCAAAAATCCATCAAACAGACTAAGCCGACTAGCAACCAAATTAGTAGATTACGATCTGGACATAAAATACAAGAAAGGGAAAACAATGGGTTTGCCAGATTTCTTATCTAGACAGGAAACGGAAGAGGAAATTTCACCAAACTTTGAGGATGTATTTTTAATAAATTACGACACACGAAACTTAGAATTACTTCAATCAAAGGATCCTTACCTAAAACAAATCAAACTTGCACTTTTAAACATTGACCGAGGTAACAAAAAAATTTACAGGGCATCTAGACATTACACGTTAGAGGATCAAATTATATACTTCAAACAATTCAATGGCGAAGACGTAATAAAACTTTTGGCCATACCGGACGAATTAAAACAAGAAATTTTAATACAAGCCCATGACAACCCACTCACAGGAGGACATTACTCATACTATCAAACAATTTCAAAAATAAAGGACAGATACCATTGGCCAAATTTGCATAAAGACGTACAAGAATACACAAAGACATGTAACACTTGCCAAAAACGTAAAATACCAACCAGAAAACCATACGGGTTATTAAAACCAATATTACCTACACACAAACCCATGGATAGAATAATAATAGACTTTATTGGACCGATAAACTCATCGTATGCTCATAAATACATTTTAACTTGTACCGATGCAACAACCAAATATGCCTGGGCTTTTAAGTGCAAAACAGCAGACGCTAAAACTGTTGCTGAGAATTTAATGAAATTAATTGTAAAACATGGTAAAATGCGAATATTACAATCTGACAGGGGTACACATTTTAATAACGAAATCATAAAGAACTTAACATCAACTCTAGGAATTAATCAAATTCTAAGCAGCGCTTATTCGCCACAAACACAAGGATTAACTGAAAAATTTAACGGTACACTTGCTAATATGTTATCCCACTACGTACACGAAAAGCCAAATGCATGGTCAAAGTACCTAGACAAAGTTGTGTACTGTTACAATTCAACAAAACAAACTAGCACGGGGTATTCACCAAATAAATTAATGTACGCTTTTGAACCAAATAACCCCATGGAAATAATACAAATTCAAGAAAACCCAAATTATGATATAAAACAACACATAACACAGATACAAGACATTAGAAAAAGTTTGCCAGAAATCATAAAAAAGGCTCAAGATAAACAAAAAAAATATTATGATAAGAAGAGGACAGATTTTGAATTTCAAGTAGGAGACGAAGTTTTAATAAAACGGGAATTCCATGGAAAAACACCCACGAAATTTGATATGCAATATACTGGTCCATTCTCGATTATAAAAAAGGTTAACAACCTAACATACCTAGTAGAAATATTAAAGTATGGAAAGCTACAAAATGAACCCATACATATTTCAAGAATGAAAATGTATCACAGAAGGTCATTATAAACAAAAATATGTTATGTGTACATTACAATGTAAAAAAATATATATATATATAAATATCATCGAGATCTGTCTATAATTAATATTGTAGAAATTAGAAATAAGTAACATGTACTAGATTTAAGCACTAATTAAGTATTTAACAGCAGTATCATCAACAAATAAGAATTACAACAAAAATTTTGTTAAGCCTAACTAATCACCCAGCCTTAGTAGAAACCAGTAATCTCATTAACTACCTAAATAAATTTATCAATGTAAAAATATCATTGTTTATACCATAATTTATCAATGGCTAATAAACCATTAAACTCAAAATAAGTAAAGCTTTTAAAAGTAAATAACATCGAGATCTGATCTATTAAACATCTTTGTAGATAACATCATAACAGTCGGTAAACAATTTAAAGAGACCCAGATACTGTCAATGTGTAGGCCTATACAACGCTAACGTAAATGTAAACAGCGTAGCGACTGCAAACTCAACATTTCGGACATAGTTTGTATTCATAAGGCCTCGTTTATGCACTAGGCAATTTTGTCAAGCGACTGACCGCGGGGGCTACCCTCTCGTTTTTTAAACACTGTGGTGGGGGAGCAATTGCTGCCAACTCTTCTCCAGTCCTGTCAGTCTGAAAAAGTGTTATAACAAATGTAATCAAACACCGGGTAGGTTGGCAGCCCAGACATGGCAAGAGCGGTGAGCCGCTGTGCATAAACGCTCCCATTTAAACCAATGCATTTTGAAACCGCAAAAAACTGCGGTTTGTAAATGCACCGCTCTGTTTCTGTGAACCGCTGCGGCTCACCGCTCCGCTTCTTGTTGCATAAACGTGCCCATTTAACTCAATGCACTTATAAAAGTAGCGCGGCGCACCACTGCGGTCGACCGCTAGTGCATAAACAGGGCCTAAGAGTCGCGAACTTGGGAGCTACACTATCCGAAAACAGATTTTCTAACAACTTTCGTTAGGTACTTGAAGAGAAAGCCCTGATCTAGAGGAATTTTTATCTTGCGAAAATAACAAAAATACTACACATTCCAATAGATAACAAAAACAATTGTATTTATAACAACATTATTGTAAATAGGCCTACAGCAACAAGCAGTCATCCAGCGACCAACATTAAGCTGGCACAGCAAAACCACACTTCCTTCAAGGAAACTCTAACGCAAAAATTCCAGCACTTGCATTCTACTATCAGCGTTATCAGCTAAACATAACTTCAATGACACTACGTTATCAGCAATTCCACAAACATCGAGTTACTACAAACATAAACACAGTTACTACACAGAAAATAAACATCGTCTTAATTCACTTCAATACAAAAGGTGAGAAAAATATATAAACAAAAATTGGTGGGACAATTTTACACCCAGCAGGGGGAGTGTAACGGATATATTGGTAGACACCAATATTCCCAAAGTCTAAAATAATTAAAATAAAAAAATAATTATAAAAAGATTCTAAGATTCAAAGTAGGCCTAAGTTAGTTAAGAAGAAATCTTTGCTCTGGACACAGTTAAAAGATTACAGCTGATACTAGTAACACACGTGTAAACTATTAGGTTACGTTCCCAGACATTTTAATCAAGTCAGCAGCATTAGAACAACTTGCTCTGAAACAAGTGAAAAGAATCATATTGCATTTCACATAGCTTTATCGAACAATGCAGAATATCATGAGAATTCTTTTACAAGAATTTACAGATAGACAAATTTTTATAAAAATGAAAGTCCAATAGGGAGATGATTGAAAAATCTTTAGCCAATGACAAACGGTTTTTCAAAAGGACGCGGTAGCAGGAGTAGGGCAAGAGCGAGAAAAGCGGGGTCTTCTTCTAACATCTTTTGAACGGGCAAGACCTAAAAGCCCGCTTCACACCACAATGTATATTCCACCTAAAACCCGCTATAAAAAGACTAAGTACATTTTACCTTAAAATACAAAAATCATTTAAAATCAATCATCAAATAAAAGTCAATCATCAAGTCGAATTCACCAAGTAAAAATCATCAATCAGTTTAAAATCAATTACCAATTTCAAAAGGCATCGCAGGAACCAGTGGATAAATAGTGTTCAGTAAATGTGCGAATATAGATAAATGAATATCAATAAAGTGTTAAATAAAATAATCTATAAAATATGTAGTATCAGTTTAAAAGTGAGTAAAAGGGAAAATCGCCAAATATGTAAGTAATTTAAAAATTTCAAATTTTGTTAAGACAGATCTCGAGGTTAAGCAATTTAAATCAAATCAAAATCATATCCAGATAATTAAAGTAAAATCAGATACAAATATCAAATGGGAAAATATATATATGTAATAAAATAAATTCATAATTTAAAAGCAATACTAAGTAAGCAATTTGGTCTGGTCTTCTTTATATAGAATTAGCTGCCAAGGATTTTAATAATACCTAATAAGCAATTGAAAGGAGATTCCGATTCAATTAAAAAGGTTAGAAACTGCTGTTTAGGATAAGGTTTTAAAGTAAAGAATTATATTAACTTAATTATCAAACTTTTAATTTCAAATATTTTATACAATGTTTAGTTGTTAGCCTATTTAAAAAAAGGATAAGTTATATATATTAAATATTAAGGAGACTGCATAGTAATTGAATAGTACAGTCTCCCTTAACAACATTATAGATTACGAATAATAATTATCAAAATATCCTGGTAAAATTAGTTTAGTAGATTCAGCAACTTATTATGAAGTAAAGTTTAGAGGAAGAGACGATTTGAGAAATTAAGCATTAAGAAATTGTATATTAAATAATTTGTACATTTCTTAAGAACAAATTTCAATAATTAAGTATCATGTTAATTCAAGTTTTTTTTTTCAATAAATTCAATTTAAAAAAATTCTAAATGTTATTAATGTAGAACATGTGTAGTCATTAAATTAATCATATGTCATGTACAATATTTTATTATTAATTATACATTTAATTCAAACCATCAAACGTCTCTGAAGTTATTTCAACCAATTAGTTGTAAGTCAGACCTCTCAAGCCAAGCAAAATTGATTCGTAAGTCGAATCTGGTGGAGCCCCCAAATAAGACAAACCATACATGGTTTAGAAATTATGAACCACACACCTCCATATAATAATATGAACTTTACTGGATAGTCGCCCAAATCAAAATCATAACCTTACAGTACGTTCATACGAAAGTGAGTAACAATATAATATAATAGCTGATTTCACCCATCATCTCTAAACAAAACCTAGCATAGATTATATTTTTAGGTTAAGTTTACAACTTCAATCAATAATATTATAAGTCTTGTGAAGTTTTTTTTTTAAAATATGATTTAAAGAACTACTGTAGGCTAAAATACGTTATAAGATATGCTTTGAATTTATAAAATGAATATAAATGCTTCAACTTTTATTATCAATATAGGCCTATACATGTATACAAATTTAAAGAAGAGATACTAATTCGTTTAACATTGGTAACGTTCGTACATCTTCGTATAACTTATAAACATACTAACTAAATTGTAATATTTAGAGTATGTGATGCTTCGCTACGGAGAATTGTTTTGCATCACTATGTTACATAATTGTAATATTTGTCCATCATTTTCTTTCATCTTTTATTTCACGAAAGTGAATTATTAGTATTTTCAATTAGTTTGGTATGTTTTGTTCATTGGCTGCCCGTCAATTGTCTCCGTCAAGGTATGTTTGTTGAATAAATTAAGTGTCTCCTTTTTCAACCGCGATATCTACAGACTGGTAAATCAGTCTTAGCTGGAATTGCAGATCGAACAGATACGACTTTCATATGGGCATGCATAGATCGGGATAGATTTGACCAGCTTTACGCATTTAAATATTTCCTTAAAATTAATAAATTATTGCCAAATTTCAGATCTTTTCCTTTAAGGAAAGAATACAAACTAATATTTATAGTTTTTAGTGGTTGTTATCATATTTTCACCCCTTAGCAGCATGTAATAAAATGTAAGGCTGGTTTACTTTTTATGTGTTTTTTAAGGAATAAATGTACAACATTTCAGTTTTCTAGCTTGAAGGAAAGTAGAACAAACAACATTAATTTTTTCAGGGGTTGTTTCAACCCTTAAAGGAAAAATATTTTAAAATTATTTCTTAGTGCGTCTCTAGTGCCTATGAGCATACGTGTACCAAATTTTACGTTCCTCAACGTTATTCAATTAATATTTATAGTTTTAGGGATTTTTAATACTTTTAGCAGAACGTTACAAAGTGTAAAACTGGTTTATTTTATATGCATCTTGTAAGAAAATAACGTACAAAATTTCAGCTCTCTAGCTTTCAGGAAAGTATACAAAATTATATTAATTGTTTTAGGGGTTGTTGCTACATTTTCACCTCTTAGCAGAACGTGACAAAAAGTAAAGCTGGTTCACTTTTTATATATGATTTTAAGAAATAAATGTACAAAATTTCAGCTTTCTAGCTTTAAGGAAAGTAAACAAATAATATGTATAGTTTTAGGGGTTGTTTCAACCCCTTAAGGCAATATATTTTAAAATATTTTCTTAATGCGCCTCTAGTGCCTGTGAGCAACATGTGTACCAAATTTCACGTTCCTAAGTGGTATTTAATTATTATTTATAGTTTTAAGAGTAGGTACTACATTTTCACCTATTAACAGAACGTGCAAAATGTAAAACTGGTTTATTTTTTCTATCATGTAATAAATAAATTTCCAAATTATCAGATCTCTAGCTTTAAGGTAGGTATAAAAATGTATATTTATTGTTTGTAGGGGTTGTTATCACATTTTCACCCCTAGCAGGACGAACGAAATCTAAAACTGGTTTACTTTTTATATGTATCTTGTAAGAAATAAATGTACACAATTTCAGCTTTTTTGCTTTAAGGAAAGTATAAAAATCGGGATAGATTTGATCAGCTTTACGCATTTTTCCTTAAAATTAATAAATGCCAAATTTCCGACCTCTAGCTTTAAGGAAAGAATACCAATTAATATTTATGGTTTTAGGGGTTGTTTCAACCCTTAAACGAAACATATTTCAAAATCCTTTCTTAGTGCGCCTCTAGCACCTATGAGCAATAAAATTTGCGTACCAAATTCCACGTTCCTAGGCCATATGGATTTTGAGATATAAAACAAAAATATTTATGGTTTCAGGGGTTGTTTCAATTTTTAATGTCATTTTGGAAAACATAAGAATGATCATTCATATTTTTTATTTCTTGAAAAAGGTTTGTGATATAAAAGTACTTCATATGTTATATCACGCTTTTAGAGGTATTAAAGGTTGCTTTTTGGGATTGAATGTTGTAATGGGCCTTCTACATCTGCTAAATCTGCTATTATACCCTTATATATAAAACAGAAAAGTTTCATTCCTAAAATGATCTTTAGGAATAAAATCCATTCTTTATGCCCATTATTTGCATAATTGAGTATTCTTTCCCTGAAACATATTTTTGTGTATCAAGTTTTGAAAATTTTTTTATGGAGTAGGAATGTAAATACAGATACAATTTATTATTCGACCAGAAATATATCAGCTCTGCAAATAAAAATACCAAAAGTAAAGTGCTCTTGCTTCCAAATCCTTTTTATTAATTTACATTAACAAAAGTATTTAATATACTTACAAACAGGGCCGGAATTTGGTCATAAGGGCCCCTATGCTCAGCGTGTGGTGCGGGCCCTACCGGGGGGTCAGGGGAAATTTTTAAAAATATAACCTCTGAAAACGTGTTTTTTTGCAATTTGGAAGTCAATTTTACTACTAATAAAAGCACTTTTGAGACTGGAATTTTTAATACCGTAAATATTTTACCCTAGATTACATTTATATTCTAACAGTTTTGAAAAAAGAATCGTAAAAGTTTTTGATAAAATGACCTTGAAAATCTCATTTTAAGGCTATTTGTAGTTAAAAATGTAGGTATAAGATTTAAGAGTACCAAATTTATAAAGACGGGGAATTTAAATTTTAACTTTAATTTTGCATGGTGATAAATAGGTTAAATAATGAAAAATTGAGCAAAACATTTAAAAATATTTATTAACACAACTGCTAAAATTATTATTTAGAAGTGCACCCATAATTAGGTAGTAAAAGTTACAGTAAATTGTACATTATTTACAATACAACATTTCCATTCATTGAGTCAAACACTACTTCAAAAAATTCACTAATTCAAAAAATAAAAATAAAATTAATAAAACATTGGTACTTGACAAACTACTGAATTTTGAAAATTAAAACATTGGAAAAATGTATTTTTTATTTTTGATACAGTACCTACATTATATTTAAGTTCTGAAAAAGGATTGCTTTTATTTCATGAAATGGATTTTAGTACTGGTTTTAATAAAATAACATACCTATTTAATTACTGCTTACTGCTAATAGGTTTCCTCCTGATCTTCAAATTTAAAAAGGTGTTGATTATTTCTTCTTGATTTAGCTGTCTTAGTATGTCATTTTCGATGCTGAGCAACGCCGACCAGTTTAAGACGGGGTTCAACCATCGAGGTCCTCAACCTATTTTTTATGAATTTTAGTTTAGAAAACGATCTTTCTGCCGAACAGTTTGTAACCATTAGCGACAGGTAAGTTTACATCCTCAACGTAACTTCTACGTTTGGCAGACAGTCTTTTAGATAGTTTTCTAGCAGCAGTTTGTAGAGCCACCTCTCTTTACTCATGATAACTTCACTTTTTTCAAGATCTGATTGGTATTGAATAGAAAACGCTTGAAAATGAATGAATTCATTTCCTATGTTGTCATCCAAGTCATTGCAATATATGATAGCAAGTTTTTCACTTGCAGCTAGGACTTCTTTAGCAGACAGTGTCATTAACTTGTTAAGAAACCCAAAACGAGTGTGGACAAGTTTGTAAGCTTCAAGTCTCATAACCTCTCAGCCAAATCAATTTTTATGAGCACTGCACTATTAGCCGTGCGTGCGAATTTCAAATGACAATATTATTATCATATACTAGTGGCATTTCATCGACCTCGAAAATCTTTTTATTTAGCCTACCGGTACTGCCTAAAAAATTTAATTTTTTTTTTGTGGTGCGGGCCCTTGTGTGGCGCGGGCGACTAGGCGCGCGCCTACTTTGCCTGTGCCTAAATCCGGCCCTGCTTACAAAACAAAAATACGTAGGCCTACATTTTTACTTATTTAAAGAGTTGGCTGATAACAGAACTATCAAGTAATTGACGACTTAATTAAATTTGTGTTATATTGTGAACATTAATTTATTTATTTTATACAGTGACGTTTAAACTTGTTAGAAGTACATGCATTTTTGTTCGTAACTAAGTCACTTTTAATTTGTTCTATTTGTACAGTGATGTTTTATCTTGTTAGAAGTATTTTTGTTCGTAAATAAAATGCTTTTATTTTATTATATTTTATATAGTGATGTGTTATCTCGTAGAAGTATTTATATTTTTTTAGCGACTAAGATATTTTAAATTATTTTTTTTATAGTGATGTTTTATCTTGTTAGAACTGTTTTTGTTCATAACTAAGATGCTTTTATTTTATATAGTGATGTTTTATCTCGTTAGAAGTATTTATATTTTTTAGTGACTATTTATTCTTTTTTATAGTGGTGTTTTATCTTGTTGGAAGTATTTTTGTTCGTAACTAAGATACTTTTAGTTTATTCTATTTTGTATAGTGATGTTTTATCTCGTTATAAATATTTATATTTTTTTAGTGGCTAAAATATTTTTAATGTATTTTTTTGTATAGTGATGTTTTATCTTGTTAGAAGTATTTTTGTTCGTAACTAAATTGCTTTTAGTTTATTATATTTTATTTTGTGTTGTTTTATCTCGTTATAAGTACTTATATTTTTTTAGCGACTAAGGTATTATAAATTTATTCCTTTTTATAGCAATGTTTTATCTTGTTAGAAGTATTTTTGATCATAACTAAGATGCTTTTAGTTTATTTATTACATTTTATTTAGTGATGTTTTATTTCGTTAGAAGTATTTCTATTTTTTTTTTAGTGACTAAGCTATTTTAAATTATTCTTTTTATAGTTATGTTTTATCTTGTTAAAATTATTTTTGTTCATAACTAAGATGCTTTTAGTTTATTATATTTTATATAGTGATGTTTTATCTCGTTAGAAGTATTTATATTTTTTTAGTAACTAAGATATTTTAAATTATTCTTTTTATTATGATGTTTTATCTTGTTGGAATGGTTTTTGTTCATAACTAAGTAGCTTTTAGTTTATTATATTTTATATAGTAATGTTTTATCTCGTTAGAAATATTTTTTTTTTTAGTGACTAAGATATTATAAACTTATTATTTTTATAGTGATGTTTTATGTTGTTAGAAGTATTTGTATTTTTGTTTGTAACTGAGATACTTTTAATTTTTTATATTTCTTATAGTGTTGTTTTATATTATTAGAAGTATTTGTATTTTGTGTGTAACTAGGATATTTTAAATTTATTTTATTAATGTTATTAGTCTTAAAAGATTGTTAGTTAAACTATAGCATAACTGCTTTTCAGAGGTAGAAGTTTTTGTTTGTACATTTTTTCTGCCCGTTTGTATGTCTTGTTTGTCCTATAACCAAGGCAAGCCGCACAATGCCACTTTCTATATGAAAGTAGAAGGTAGGCTGAACTCTTTTTTTCTTTTTTTGAAACCATTGTGATCTTTTTCTGAAACAAAATACATTTTCAAACAACTTCAAAATGTTTAATAGAAAAGTATATTATGATTATATTTCACAATTAAAAAACTGCGGTTTTCCGGTTAATCTTGCAATGTAATTCACTTAATGACTTCTGTAATACATGGATTAATAAATTCTCATTTACCATAGCAAAAGAATTATAATTGAATAATGTGGTAAAACACAGTATTAAAGAGCTTTGAATGTACTTCATTGTCGCAGTTTGCGAGAAACATATTACACAGGCAGTTGTTTCAAAATATACAAACGATGTGTAAGGTAAGTTTGTTTAACTTCGTTTATAATTGATTTTCAATGTATTCGATAAAATATTTATCTTACTAATCAACAACTGTTTCTCTACTCATAATCCCATTTAAATATAAATTTAGCTAACCTAAAATATACTTTATATTTTTCAATTATATGTTTTAATGTTCGTAGTTATTTAGAGCATATTTTAAATGCAATATTATAATTGTATGCTCACTCTTCCAACCTTACTAATAAAGATATGACAAGTTGGATTTGAAATTGTATTTTGTTTTAACATTTTCTCAACATATGAAATCGTGTAGGTACTAACTGCACATATTTGTTATTCTCGAGGTAAATAAGGGAAAACCTTTTTACCCAGATAAGGAAATCGTATAGGTAGCCTACTAACTGCAGAAATGTGTCTCTCTCGAGATAATAAGCGGTACTAAATTTTATCCACTTAAGGAAATTGTATACGTAGTAACTACAAACATTTAATAAATAACAATATTTAATATTTATATACTCATCATTTGATATTCAATAACAAAATGTCTACAATTTCAATATAAAGTAAATACTAATAACGTTAAAAATTTACCATACAAACATTAATTGAATTAAGGCCAACGACATAATATAAAATAACAATAAAACTACAATAAGGGAATCTAAGTATTCGCTTTATTAATGACAATAAATCAAGAGTAGTTTATTTGCTAGCAAACAAGAAGAAATACAATTAGTTATTAATAAAAATAAGTCACATAATTTTTAATAACGCACTGAGTCAAAAACAAAACTCCATTCTAATATAAAACAGAATGTGGAGATTCACTTATTGCTGTTTTATATTTATTGTACAATGCCATTGACCTTATGTGATTCAATTAACTTTTGTAAGCTAAGAATTTAAAATTATTATTATTTATTTTATTTTGTAATGATTTACACATTTATTATTAAATTTCAAATGAAGGGTATGTAAATATTATATAGTCAAATAATATCAATGTACTTATACTGGTATGTTTAACTTAGATTGTAATTTTTCTTAAATGTTAATAATGTAATAATACATTAATTAAGAAAGACTTACATAAGGGTAATCTATTTTCATTTTACAATATTACATGTATATTATATAGTTGTTATTATTATTACTTTTTGGATGATATTTCTTTATTTGATATGTTATTAGATTTTTTTTAATACCATCCATGTGTTAAATTACTTTTAACCTGATTGGTATTTGCTTTACTGTATAATGATTGTCTATATTTATTATTCAATTATTTTATAATAACTGTTATATACTCATCCAGCACCATTCTATAGTATCACCCTTTCTTTATTTCCTATTCACTTTGGTATTTCATTTTCTTACTCTAGTTACGTAGTTACTATAACCCTTTTGGTTATTTAGAAACTAAGACCATGACCACTCCTGCAGAGGTATACATATGTAGCTCAGTCCATGGTTAAACCGGTTATAAATTGTTAGTTGTAGCTCATGTATCACTTTGTCGTCGAAACTCCTTTGATTATTAAACGTATGAG
>JAGFPH010002749.1:102134-121761 GCA_018207615.1 Philaenus spumarius | reverse complement strand
AATTAGTGTATTGTTATTATTCTTAAAACTCCTTCTCACTTGTCAAGCCCAAAGTTTATTAAGTGTGTATTTGACTAACCCTGTCGTAAGGTTTGGTACAAATTTTGTATTAGTAGTTATTGATATACTTGGCAGTTAAATCATCTTCTCAGTTCTTTTCAATCAGGCTTAAGGACGGGAAATAGCACTGCCACCGTACTTATAAGTGTGTTTGATGATAAGCGATAGTTTGTAGATAAGCTATTTTATCATGACTTCAACCTCTATAATAATGCATGCGTTTGAGTCAATCGCTTATTGTTTTTGAAACTTTCAAAGTGGCATTTTAAGTTTTTGAAATATTGAAACCTACTACAGTAGAGCGTCGATTATCCGAACTATTTGGGGCCGAGGGGGGTTCGGATAATCAATTTGTTCGGATAACTTAATTATATTTTCTGTGTACTCGCTAGACGCTAATGACTAACCGGCGGACGGCGACTAGCGGCAGCGGGCGACCAAGCGCCTGGCTGACTCAACAGCGGCCGCTGTTCCGTTGAGCACACAAAGTCCCTGAAGCCTACAACTTGGCTGACTATGCGAGTCAAAAACTTTTAATTCAGAATTATGTGCAATACTGTACTTATTTATTTTCATTATACTACACCGAAAACAGCTCTAATCTATACCTGTTCGTTCATAGGCACTTAAGTCCTTATTTACCGTGCACCAGCTGATTTTATG
This sequence comes from Philaenus spumarius, assembly GCA_018207615.1. Taxonomy (NCBI): domain Eukaryota; kingdom Metazoa; phylum Arthropoda; class Insecta; order Hemiptera; family Aphrophoridae; genus Philaenus; species Philaenus spumarius. The sequence goes on along the minus strand of JAGFPH010002749.1, from coordinate 121,038 downwards.
AATAAACATACCAGTTTTATTTAAACAGCTGATTGATTTTGTAAATGGAAATATAACAGAAAAATCAAACAAGTTTTAGGCCTAATTATCCTTTTTTTTAAATCAAAAGATGTTTTGATTAAAAGTATGTTACTTTTTCGGTGTAGTTTAATGAAAAATATCGTACTTAAAAAACTCGCACTGTAAGTTTTTCCGTGTTTGCGTGAAAATCTCGCACTCGGCTGCGCCTTTCGCAGGAACTATTATGCTCGCACGGAAAACCCCTATTTACCGGGCTTGTAACGTAATATTGGTTCTATTACAGTACATTTCCGTGTTCGGATGATTGACGTTTCGGACAATTGACTTTCGGATAATAGACGCTCTACTTAGCGACTTTTGCATTGAAAGTATAGCGTTTCATCCAATGATTTACAAAATAAAAAAAAATAAAAATAGAAACAATTTTCTTGTTGTTTAAAAAATAAACAAAAAATCTTTTTTTTGAAGGTGGTATTTTTAACTACATACTATTCCTCAAGACATAACGCAATCGGCTTGCTGTTAAATGTCTTAGCCGAAAAAAATCTCTATTGATTGGTATGCAGATGTTATCTACAATCTAAAGCCAATAAAATCGTCAGTGGAACATACGATGAATTGCTTATGGGCTTACGAAAAAGAAATGGATACTGATTAAAACAATAGACTTGAATTGATTTAACAAATAAAGTAATTTATTACAATATTGCAGCAAAGTATGACATCTGGAACTGACAATAGATTGTAGCTGAAACTGGTCAGAATATAACCGAATCATATCATAAAGAATCTGGAGAAAATATTGCATAATTCTTCTAACTCATCCCAAATTAAGTCTTTTTATTTAATTAATTTTTTTCTCTCTCTCTCCCCTCTGTCTTTTAATTCAATATACATATGCTATCCTTTGTTCTCCCTTGTATGTGTATATCTTTATACTACAGATATCGGCATGAATCCCGGCTCTGGCCACGCCCTGGCGTGATGGGCCGGGGGTGTGGGGAAAAGACGTAAGTGGAGAAAAAAAAACATTTTCCCACACCGCTTACAAATGTGACTCATCCTTCAAACGAATTAGTGGATGTTTACCTCACCCTTAACACGTTCTCTGCTACTCAAATTTTGTATTTCCTACGCTATGAGCTGACCTTTTATTTTTTATATTTACAGAATAAAAATTAGAAATTATTGATTTTTTTTATTTTTGAACCTTTTTACGTAATAGTCACTAATATTTTAAAGCACATAGGCTTAAAGTTGGCGTGCGAAGCACGCAATGCTCCGTGTATTGAAAATTCTCCCAACACGGGGGTTGGCGTGCGAAGCACGCAATACACTGTGTATTGAAAAGACTCCCAATATGGGGGTTAGAGTGCGAAGCACGCAATGCACTGTGCGTCAGCTGCTTCGCATAGTGTTCAGTGTCAAGCTCACATGTGCGTCCTTAGCAGTGAACGTGTTAGAGGCTGTAATATCTTCTGTTCTATCTTGTATATACACTTATAAATCTATATAAGATTATAATTTTTAAATTTGTTTTAGACACAACTTCTGATTTTTTGGGGAATTGCATTGCAAATGCTTTTCTCTTTAACTTCCGCTCAAGAGGTGATTGTAGACCTAGCTTCACTGGCCAATCAACCGGGTCTTCCACAGGAATTTCGCGACGGGTTGAGACAAGCGAGGATTTATATCCAGCCACAGTCTCCACAGAATCCGAATCAGTATCCTGAATACAATGAAGGTCCTAGAGACGGCAATGGCGATTTCTACAATCGAAGAAATGAAAACCGTCGCTATGACAACCGACGCTACGACGAATATCCACGATATGAAAACCGTAACAATGGAAATCGTCAATATGAAAGCCAACCGTATCGCAACAGGGATAGATATAATCAATAATTAAAGTAATGGCAGTTTAAAATAATAGTCTTTGTTTTACTTATATTTTTAAAATAATTCTTTTAATTTAAAGAGTGCTATTAAAAAAAGGAAAGAAAAACAAATGTTCGTGAGTTAAACTTTATAAATTCTCAGTAAAATTAAATAGCTTTTTGGAACTAACTGTTTAATTAATATAAAAATATCCATTAAAAGGTCTTAAAAGTACATTTTTTGTATATTAATAACTAGCCTACGGTAAAGAGGAAATCACTATTTTTGATGATATGTAAAATCTATTTAATAAAGTTTTGGAAAAAAAATACTTAGTAACCATAAAAATATAAAACTTTTGTAATTGAAAATTTATTTATGTCCTATTACTATTAAATTTTCCTCTTTACAAAATACACATCGTATTTTAGATTATACTTGGTTAGTACTCTGAATTATACTGGTTTCAGTATCCTTTATATTATTTGTACTGCATGTACTAAAATTATAATTAAAAGTAATTAACTGTGAGCAAAATTTGTAATTTGTAAAAATAATTTTAGTCATATAACATTTACAGAAAAATTTTGAAAAATAGAATAATACAGCACGGAAGATACAATTGTTTCCTTAATTAAAATTAAAATTAAAATGTGAACAACAGTTAAACAAAAAATGTTTCTAGAGTGGAAACGTTACAAGCTGTAATAAAATCATTTATATTTTTCGTTTTGTTCAATAACACACTTGTTTGTTATTGTAACTAAAACGTTTTTAATAACATTGAAAATTAATATAAAATGTTGGATATTCTAAGGTAATTTTCTCAGAATTTCGGAAAATAATAATAATAATAATAATAATAATAATAATAATAAATATATCATTTTTATTTACATGCCGGAGTTGAACAACTGGTTTACAGTGTAATAATTCGAATTACACTTTTTAACTGAGAAGGCCTATTTTATTTCATTAGGTCATTTTGAACGATTACAAGTATGAACATTTTAATTTCTAGAAGGTAATAATTAACTTAAGTGTAATAACTAGTTAATAGGTAATTACTACAAATTATTGTATGTCTTTCACTTACCTAACCCTAAATACCTACCTTACTTACTTACCCTTCACTTACCTACCTAAATATTGACTATAAGTTACAATATTTTTTAACGACACTATGCAGTATCACGGCGAACCTATAAACGCTTTTTTATGCAATCTAGGATGGTCAAATTCGTGGTTTGAAACTCAAAGAAGACGATGTTGATTTTATTCGGTTGGTTTAACGGCGTTTGATATTGTGTGCATCGGAGAGACAATAGTGCGCTCAAATTTCAATAAACCAGTATTTCAATAAAACTTAAGTTTTAGAAATGGTTTTATTGCTTCGATTTCACTAAGCCAATGTAAAAATCAATACTTATATTATAACATAATCATAAACAAAGTAATACAGCAATTTTGTTGTAAAGCCTTATTCTAAGCGAGACATAATTTTCTTTTTACTATTCATTTGAAACAATTGTTTTTACTTAATACATATAGGACTAATACATATACACACTCGATTTCACCGTGCAGTACGGAGCACCCATAAGACATGTTATCCAAATGGCATTCTCAGTTATACTAACCGTTCAAAAAATATCAACTCCCACAAAACTTCCACATTAACAGTTGACGCAACGCGCATGACAATAAACGGGATGTTCCCAGTAATGGTAGTAGTATGTCTTATCTCCCGTAATGCCTGTACTGCACGGTGTACTGGGATTAAGTGTAGACAGCCTACAGTTGGAGATATCAAAAGAAAATTCTATTACCAGACAGTTAGTAGACACAATTTAAATTTAACAATGGTAACCATAAATTGTAAAAGTAAGTGTCCTTAAAATATTTTGGCTGAAGTATAAATTTTATATTTGTACAGAACCGACAAATGAAAACAAGTAGTTGATGTAGAAGAAACAAGTTAGTCTTATTCCTTATCACATTTAAAATTGATATAAAAATTAATGTTATTTACCTGCACTATCAAAATTAATTATTAAAGTATAGATTTCGTGTTCACTTTAAGATAGACATAGTTAGTTACAGGTTAATAGACGTATTAGAAGCACTAATAAGTCAAATAAGTAGTAAGCAATAATAAGCAAGAGTATTAAGACTTGCTTACTCATTAATTAGGGCTTTGTTTTACAACTTCATGGAAGACATTTTTATTTAAATTCCCAAAAGAGTTTGTCTTTTTAATACAATAATAAATGATTTACAAAAATATGTATGTACCATTTTAAACCATTTGTTGAAAATTAAGGATTTAAAATTACTTACAATCAGGTGTAAATTTAAAAAAACTTTTGATCGTATTTTATCAGTAAAATATTAATTTCTTACAAAGTAATTATAGTGGAAATTTTTTTTCAAGTTTATATTTTGTTGTTTATGTTCCAAAATTTAAAATAATACATCGTATGTTTACTGTTAACTATCTACTAAATTATGGCAAACTTGATGTTGTGGCTTCACATTATCCGTAACGTAAATATATTAAATATCATAAGGTGTAAAATGGAGGTACTGCGATGCACCGATATACCTGATGACACTGACAGCTATCCACAACGAAACTGGAAAAGTTACATTCAACAAATTAATATTTAAGATGTAGACAAAGATCAACAATATGTTTCGTTGAATAAATGTACACATTTTATTTCACAAACGAGTTCTATGAAATACAATTCACTAACCTGGATGTACTTAACCAGACGTTAGAAATATCATCAGTAGGCGTGTATAATAAACGGTGGTAAAAATAATTGCTTTGTAAACAAAAAAGAGTTAGTTCATTTCTCAAGCACTTATTATTCAAAATAGCAGTAAAGATGCAAAGTGGTAAAGGTAAATACAATAAGCATTGTTCGAAGGTTTTAGTAATAACATCAACATTGCTGATCCAGAGATTGATTGTGCGACCTTAGGCAATACTTTTCCACGCGCTAGGGGTCTTGAAGGTAACAGACCCAGTCAAGCGTGTTCTAAAAAAGGTGCAAAGTATTGCAATCCATCATCGATGGCGTGCCAAGGACATCATCGTGATTGTATTTGTATATTATTTGAATGTCAGTTCGTTTATGTGTAAAATGTTTCTCTCGTCGTTATTACGGTATCTACAATCCATAGAAATAGTATAATTATTATTTAAAATTAATATGTAGATTATTATCGTTTCTATTTTTGTTCTTTGGGAGCGAAAATGGCAATGATGAGACGCAAAATAGTACTATAGGGTTCAATGCTTGTATCTGGATTTTGACCTTGGATTTTCCATGCTACCCTCAACGTCTTCATTATTCTAAATTAGATAAGTAAAATCGAAAATCTATTTTATCTTTTTGAATTAAGTTAGTTTTTTTTATCTGCTAAACAATTTTTTAGTTATTAACAACATATGTTATTTACTATCTAATTTAAATTACTATTAATTATAGTTAAACTGTGGTGAACACTATGCCAGCCAAAAATAAGGTGTCTATTTAAACCACATTTTAGTAGCAGTTCAAACCAAGTACGTGTGTATGAAATGTAGGTTTAAGTGAATATTAAAAATATATAGATAAAATGAGTTTGCAGATTTACAAGTTTTTGAATCTCTTGAGTAAAACCTCATCCTCAATCAAATTCAAAAATAATAGTTGAAAAATATGTGTCACCAGAAAATAATATAGAAAGTACTAATTATAAATTTTTGCTCCTAAATTTTAATAAATTTTACCCAATTTTTCTACAAATGTAATTAAAACGATTCAAATAAATTAGGATAATTACATAAATTAGATTGCACTAATTTAATGCAAATTGAATCAACGGTTTACACCGACTTCTTCCTTTAGCTGGAAGAGTTATGTTATAAAGATGAAAGCGCTTAGACTACATTAATATGTGTACTTTAATTTTTTTAAAGTTAAATTATTTGTGAAGATGGAATAATAGTGCACCAGGTTCGAGGATCAAGGTTTAATTTCAAAGAAACATTTAGTCCTAGCAGGGTTGATGGGGGTAAATATGGGTGACCATTTACGACAGCTTGTGGAACTGTATAAACGTTATGTCCGACGTCACACAAGGATATTATGGAGTACAGCCTCGTATCTTAAAACTAAAATTAGAAGAAACTAGAACTCTTACGCTATCATGGCGGAATCTAGACTAAATGAAATGAAATTTTAAAGTTAAAAAATTTTTTTTTTTTGCATGAAATTATTTTACCAAGTTCGTTACCCTTCAAATAAAACAAGATATGAAATCGTAATAGATGCCTTTCAACAAATATTTAGGGGATCTCTGTCGTGCAGTTAAAAATGTTTCGGATATACAAAAATATTTTACTTTTAATATTTCATTTTAGATTTAATCGGACTCTCTGGAAGTACCCGAATACAGAATGCCGATGTAAACAATGTTTATTGGCTTGTTATCATCTGCTACTCTTGTGAAATTAAAAACATAATTTTAAATAAACCATTTAAACCATATTTTTAGTTTTGTTTTTGATTATATCACTTACTTTATTAAGCATTATCACTTCAGTAATTTATAGCACGTTGAAATTATGGGCTGTATGACGCAGAATTTAACTGCAATTTGATTACATTTGCTGTTAATTTAATTATTTACCACTGCATATAAATACATATTACATTGAATTCACATTTAAATATTACTATACAATAATAGTTAGATATAGACAACACAAAATTAAATTAACTATATTAATACACGAACAAATTAAATTAAACAAAATAAAAAAATATAAAACTATAAACTATAAACTTAAAAAATACTACAGAATATATTCTTTACGTATATAAACTGTGTGTAGGCACCAATAGATATCTATTTAAAAAAAAATTAATAGTGAAAATTTAAAAAATAAGCCCCTTAATTCCTGAAACCACCAATAAATGTATCGAATTGAAATAATACGAACTAAGCAATAACCAGCCAGTACGAGGAACGGGAAACCCACACATACAGCTTATGTATAAAATTGTGTAATGTAAGGAGTTAAAAAAATACGTTTTATAATATTTTTGACTTGAAATAGTATAGCATCGGAACTAGACAGAGAAATAATAAAGTAATGCAATTTAAAAAAATAATATATTGAGATTTGCAAATAGTGTGTTATTTATACACTTTTACATAACAGTTATTACAGTAACTATTACAGTTATAGTTTGTTTACTGTAGCCTGTGCATCACTGAGGATGGCGACATTTTCGTTGAAACGCGTTTGATCTTAGTAATCGTATTTATTGTGAGATTTTGTGTTCAGGTTTTATTTTATCTAAGTTACTTTCTCACAAGTCAAGCTCATTAGTTATTTATTTTACTGTATCTAAATTTTAATTGCACAACACACATTCATATTATATTCCACACGCACACACACACACTCACACACACACACACACACACACACACACACCCCCACACACACGACATTGTTCCAACAAACGACCACATCCAAGAAGCTCTTCGCATCGTCAATGCTCAATAGCCAGTTCTTTAGCAGGTTCAAATATCTGTTTAGAGTACTACATTTAAAAATTTTGTCTGGAAGTTTATTACAGAGTCTACGAGTAATCACAGAGAAGAAATTTAAATAAATTGTTAACTTTGCTTTGGGTACATTTCCATTGCTTTCGCCTGTTAAAGAATAATCTGTTGCAAAAAACTGAAGAACCTTGACTCCTAATGTAAAATACTTTCAAGGACTTTGTACATAAACAAATAAAGAAGAGGTATTACAGAGAGATATCGAAACAATGGTAAATATGACATTAGTCTCGTTTTGTTTAATATAAGTCGTACGAACCTCTTCTGTATTACCATCAAAGCCTTAAGATTGGTAATATACGTACTACTCCAACAGACCCCATCCTCCAACATAACTTTGGAGCATGTAAAAATCTATTTTCAAACTAAATAAATTATTAAATATATCTCTATAAATTGTGTGTTGAGTATGAAATCTCCAGCTTAAAATTTGTGTTAATGAGGTTTAATTTAATTTGTTAGTTTTATCAATGAATTTAACACTTATGTTAAGTATTCATTGCTTTTATATTGCAAAACCCTGATGGGCGTATTGTAAATAATCCAAGAGAGCTTTATTTTTGTTAGCTTTTATAATGTAATTCCTCATAGGTTGTTTGCATGCATAACATTGTAATCATTTTACGATTGTCCGAATAAAGAAAATTTCCTTCACGTAACAAATCAATTTCCTTCAAAAGACAATTTGTGTAAACATAAAATCAGATCTTAGAAATGTTTGTATCATAATTAGATACAATTTACATTAAACTACTTGTCAAAACGGCTTTTTATAATTCTTTAAGTTTAGTTAAATAATACAAAAATCATTCCCAGTTTCCCTAGTTCCTAGAAACTGGTTTTGGTAGAAAGTAAAAATAGTTTACATAATGTCAAAGGTTTGTTTTACCTAAACAGAATGTCTCGCTAACATTCCACCAAACTTTAGCATGCTATTACGAAGGTCAAAACTTGCATTTGTAACATTTGTCCTATTTTGCTTCGTTTAAAAGTTGTCTGTCGTAAAATGTGTTTTTGAAAAAAAATATCTCAAGATCGGTTTAAGATAAATCCACGAAACTTGGCAGTTTATCACATTGGTTTAAACTAAAATTCAACATTTAATTGTGCTGCATTTATCCGTTTTAAGATGGCAGCGGTTCAAACTTTTAAGGTTGATAGACACTTCTAAACAAAGCAAGATAGGACACACATTAGGAGGATTCATGCAACCTGTGAATGCTCAATGTGTTATGTTAAATTGCTATTTGAATTGTGAGTGAAGGACCCCTTGTGCTAATGTGCTTAAGTATTATTTGCTAAAGTAAGATTATCCTTAACTTTAGGCTATTTTTTTAATTATTCTTGCATTTCTGTTGCCGTAGGTCAGCTGAGGGTCGAATAGTAAATTTGCGCCGAAACTGCAATACCCTACGCACTTTATAATTTGTGTATTATATTTTAGATAAAATTAGGTCTCATTTTCTGCATGTTTTGGAAACATATTTTGTGTTTTCGTGATCTAGGCTAAATGGCTAAAGTTTAGAATAATCATTCTTACCTTATTCTTTAGTTTTTAAAAGAGATTTTTTCCCTACTTAATAAATAATGTATATATTACATTTTTGTATATTTATAACAAGATTAATACCCCTTTTTGGTTCCTTTTTGCAAACATATTTGTGCAAACAAAATCTAATACACAGAAATGTTCTCTGTACTTTTTTGAACACGAAAATGTATGTCAAACTCCGTCGGATTCTCGGAAATTAAAGATAGGAGAAGATTTTTATTTTCTTTGCTCCATCGTTTCCCCAATTTCTTCAGAATTCTTTTCATGGATTCGAAATTATTATTTTCCATCGTTAAAAACAGGTAAAACACAATTATAACAAACAACTTGTTGTTGTTTCAAGCTGAAAACCTAAAATTACCTTCCCCAAGAGTTTTACTACGTAACACTGGTTTACCAAACCCCAGACCATGCTAAAGTCGAGTGTGCTATCGACTCTAAATAGCACACTTCTGTCTAACGAGTTTGTCGATTTTAACACATTTAACACATTCGACATACTTAATACATTCGACATACACAGGTTGCATGAATATTGTCGTTGTATTATTTCCTAGTTTTTTACGTTCTGAATAACATGGTAAATATGGAGTTGCGGGACATTCTATCAGTCATATTAAACTAAAGTAAATAACAAAATTGAAATTATGATTATTTTAAAATTTAATATTGAATCGATTTGTGAACAAAATTAAAAATGATTTATCCCCGTGAAGAGAAATGTCTGCATTCACGCGCTGTTTAAACTGAATCATGAAAGATAAGTTAACGCATCAAAAAGTGTGTTTAACAATAGTCTCAAGAACTAATGAGAAGCATAGCCTTATTTTAAGTGGTTCATCGTCTAAGTTGGTCATGGTACGGTCACAAAGAGTTTGTCATGTACATCATCACACCTGCAGCGGGAATGCAAGATGACCCAACATCACTCTCGCTTTCTCTGCGTTACGCCTGGCCTTGACCGTGGAACACTGCCATTGAACCTGTATAACTTGTTGTTTTTATTACCTGAACTGATTACCTGGGGAAACCCCGACCCAAGTAGAACATATTATTATAAGAAGCCACGACTCGGAAGGGTTAAACTCCTGTAAGCTGTTTTGTTTCAGTAATGGAGAATGTTTAGTGATTAATGCTTATTATCAGATTAAACGCTTTACAAGTATAAATTGTAGCCTACACTGTTTGGAAACGCAGAACCTATGCCAGTTATTCATTTGTAAAGTATTGAGTATGTTTCATTTTAGAGTTTTGAATGCAAAACTATTACTTCATTAGAAGCAAGTTACAGATATTATTTAAAAATATAATTCCAGAAATCATTTAAGTACTTTGGGTATAGACTGTTTAATATTTAAAGATAATTGAAAGATATTTAAGTTGCTGTAGATGTTTGAACGTTTGTCTATAAGAACAACATGATTTTATTATAGCTTTAAATAATGGTGTAGATAGTTTGTTGAATTATGAAAGTAGATTTCTTTGTAAATATGCATGCATGTACTGTATATTTATAACTGCGTTCTCGTTTACGTAGGGCAGAACGTAATGATGTTTACTGGCTTAATACATAAGCCATACATGTTTATGTAATGTGAAATAATATTTGTTTGTTTTTTAATACTATATTATACTAAATTTATAACAATACTCTGCCTTTTATTAATTACTATACTTTTGCAAAATCACACTAAACTAAAATAAAAGAATGCAGTCACTGGACTACCTACAGAAGTGAAAACTGTAATGAATATAAATCGTTGGCCATATTGGTTTAATCTGAAGTTTGATTATTTTAACAGCACCAAGTAAACTATTTTAAAACAACCTACAACAATTGCTCATTTCAGAGGTATTACAAAGTAAACTGTTTTAAAACAACTTACCAAAATGAGGAAGCACAATGTCCATTTCAGAGGTGTTACCAAGTAAACTATTTTAACACAACTTACAAAATGAGGAAGCACAATGTACATTTCAGAAGTATTACCAAGTAAACTGAATACTCTGCTATATACACATGTGTACTATATATAGTAGAGCGTAACGGGAAAATGCGTCACAATAAAATTCAATTCACAGCCCGCAAAATATTTTTTACGCGCCCATAGAAGTTTTCACCTCAAAAATAAGCATGTCACCAGGTAGAATGAGCAATATATAATTTTGTTAAAGGAATTTTGTTGTATTATTCTTCAACAGTGGTCATTGCAATCGTATACAGTTAGGTTGATAGTTTATGGTAAATTTTTCATTGTAATATCTTGTAATAATTGGATGGGATAATTAAATTATTACCGTTATCAATTGCTTTAAAAATACCTGTATACAAGTGATGGAAAAGATCATACATATCTAAATATAAAAAAGCAAAGTAACAGTTTGCCATTACATTATTATTTCTGAATGTGGTTAGTAAAAACTGTATTATTTATTTTATTTAAGAGTATTCAACGTGACTTTAGCGAAATGTACATGGATTGAATCTGAGTAAAGACCATGGTTGTTTGTTAAGTAGGAAGATGCTTTATAGGCAATGATATAGGCCCATCGTTGGTGCGGTAAAACAAAATAAAACCAAAACAACTGTAGGCCTACACTACAGTAAAATCAAGTACAGAACTAGGTAAATAAAAAATGCATAAAGATTATACACTCAACACCATCTTCTGATGTAACTGTTGATCAACTGGATTATCCACATTCTAGAGAAAAATGTTAAATTGACACAAATACGTTGTAAATTAGTTGTTACTTTCAATATAACAACGCTACATTTTAGGTTTGAACCCAAATAAAAGTTTAATTGAGGAGGTATACGTTTGACAGTTAACATTATGCAAATTTAAAGAGAGTATTTGCTAATGTTAATTCTGTGCAATTTCTCAAAATAATGACATATAATGATTTTTTTTTTTTAAACTGATATCTCATATTACTAGCAAAATAGTAAAGTTTCTGTTTTATGAATTAAATTATTTATATAAAACCTATTAAATTTAATGCTATTTTATTCAGTATAATAAATAAGGTACATAAAACTTTGGACATTTTTGTGTACTTAATTAATTGCGTTGTTGCTAAAGATAGAAGCGCTGATAGTTTAATTGAGAAATGAGTATGAATGTTCTAAGTAGATTTTTGCAGTTATTTCACATTTGATTTTTCCATAGTGGTTTAATTCGTTGTGGGTATTTTTTTTTAACATCTAAACTTTAAAATGAATTTGGTTTCAAGAGTGTAAATGGCTAACATTTGAAAAGTGGAGGAACTATATTAAATACCTTTTTTTCACAAAACCAATCTTTATATACTAGAATTAAGTACGCAACATTTTAAGTGTCAACTCTTTAACATTGACTGCGACATTAACATTAACATTGACTCTTTAAGTCAAGTTTTACTGGACTGCGAGCAGTTGTATAAATAAGGTATTTATTTAATTATATATATATTGTTTAACATTTACTGATTCAAAATATACATTTTGTTGTTTAAAACATAAATTATGTCTGAAAAAAAAACAAAATTGCCTATAATAAATGTGGTTATTTTCTTATTTCCTAGCTTTGGAGTGCGGCATCAGACCCTAGATTTTAGAACGGGCTATTCTTTAAAACCAAAAACTTATTATGAATATATTTAGGAGCAACAAAAGGATAAAGGTTAGTATAACCTGCACGAGTATTTTAAAAATTTGTATAGATTATGACATTAGCCTATTTAAAATTCATTCTACTATTAAAGTTATATTTATTATTGTTTTTATTAAATTTAAAGACAAGTGACATTAAAGGTTTTAAGTTAATAGATTTAAACTATGAACGTAAATATTACAAAAAAAATTTTTATTAATCCCGATCTTCATATTCATTAAATCCTTTCACATAGTGGTATTTGGCAATTTAAATTTTAAAGCTCGTAAATTAAATATACATTACACAAATCTAAATATTATTTCTACAAGTAGCCTACTATTTATTTCCAATAAGTAAACACAATAAAAAAAACGAAAAGGATTTTCAAAAGTGGGAACAAATATTTTTTACGAAATAAACAAAAATTATTTCATATATAGTAAACGTAAAAAAAATACTTTTAGGCAGTATTTGTATATTTTAATTTATTCAATAAAAGAAAGGAAAACTTATTCTAAATTTTAATCAAAGGCACATTATAAATAATAATAAAAATAAATAAATATATTACAAAATAAAAGTGATTGTTTATTTGCAATATTTTATGAAATTCATATTGTAAATATTTAACAAAAGTAAACTCTTTAATGAATACACGTTTTGATCTTTACCACATCTAAAATGCATATCTAACTTTCAAATTAAAGTTTTCCCATTCAATAAACTTTTCAGCTGCATCCTTCCTGTTCTTTATTTTGTGAATATATTTATCTTCTTATTTTTATTGGTTTTTGTTTTAATTTGTTTTTAAACAGGTAATATTTATAGAAAATGTGTATTTTTGTTTTATTGGGTAATAAGTATTATTAATTTTTATAACTGCATAGTTATAACTAAATACAAGAATGTATATTTATTCATTAAAGGCAGAAGAGTTTATGTTGGGTTTTCACTGAATTTTATAAAGTAATTTTGGGTGTTAAAAACTCGAGGTAAATAAAGCGATGGAAGAAAATAGACATTATTAATATTAATTTGTAATATATAAGTATGCAATGATTAGTTAAGTTAATGTTGGTTCAAGAATTATGTTTACTATAGTAATGTGTTCCCATACACTGGCAAATATTTCTAGTTACAATAAAAGAAATAAAACAAAAGTAAGAAAATTTATTATACTGTATACGAACAGAAACTGCAAACAATTGTAAATAGAAAACGCATAATAATGTTAAACAAATATATGATTCTCTATCCAAACAACTCATTTTAAATGGCGGAAGTGGTTTCCTAACACTGATGCATTATTTACCTAGCCAAAGTATAAAGTGGCGTATTTCCCAATGACTTGTCAAAGACTTCCAAAAGACGCATGATTCACCTGTTCCGTGACATGATTTCGGAATCATTGAAGTAAATTACAGTGCCGACCTTCTGTCCACATTGTTTCAGAGTTAAAATACCTACACTGATCTTAAAATACATCCTGTACGGGTTATTGTGACATTTTCAATGCCAGTCTGTTTCATATCTATAAATCTAAATGTTGTTTATCTTTAAATTGACCCTGGATTCAGTTGCGTGTTCTCTCGTCACTAACCGTTATTACAGGTGTCCCAAAAGTCCCCCCCCCCTATTATTTTTTTATTAATGGAAATACACAGATTTGCTTTGAGGATTGTTAACATGAACGAACATTCCCAGGTACTGGACTTTTTACTATTAGAAGTAGACAAACATGCACAGTAACAAAGCATTTGCAAGGTTGTATCAACCGAAAGTCCAGTACCTGGGAATTCCAGAGGGCTTAGCTTTACTTTTTTTATACTAAGTAATAGGTTTTATAACTTAGATTGAATGACCTACTGGATGAAATCCTTGTAAAAAATAACAGATGTATCATCTTTAACCTTTAAATGTTATTTAAATGGGGAAAAGTTATAACTTTGATTGGCCATTATGTAGGATAGAGTCAATATACAGAAATCCAGTTAACGCAAATCTTCTTCTTTTATCAAGACCTTTAAAATGAGGTGTCACTCAATATGAGTTCTCATTAAAAATTTTCGACTTATCCCCAAATGGGAGGGGGGGGGGGTTGAAATTTACGAAAAGCAAAAAAAAACTCCATTTTTGTTCATGTTAACAATCCCCAAAGCAAATCTGTCTATTTCCATTAATAAAAAAAATTATATGGGGGGGCACGTTTGGGACACCAGGTATATTTCTGTATTTGTATGTTTATGCAAGGAGTATAGTGGTATTATCTTAAATTGCTCAAGTAATATTTTGGAAAAGATGTACATTCATTCTTGTGTAATATTTTAAAAAATTTATCGATTACTAGACTTTAAATCCTAACGGTACAAATTTCCCAAATAAAATTTTGTTTTAACAAATGAGCAATAATTAATGTTTACATTGAGAATGAATTATGATCTGAAATAAGATATCAACATTGTATACATATAAATATATGTAATGTATAAGCGAGTATACATTATACATGATGAATAAAGTTGCATTCTTTATTAAAAACTAGGAGAAACCCCTGCGTGCTCCGCATGCCAACCCCGTTGGAACCTTCTATGCACATAATCATGTTATGTTTTCTTTATAATAAAGGATTAGTAATAACTCCAAAGGTAAGATGGTAAATAATGTTAAACGTTCAAACCAAATTATTTCGTATATTTTATAAGAGCAGTTATAATAAAGGTTAAAATAACCAGAAATCTCAGGTCAAAACTTTAATAAAAACGTAACCTAAAAGTTAGAAATACACATAATTGCTTCAAAGTTTGAAATCAGCTGTTTATGCAAATATTAAAGCAAACAGCTGTTTTATCTGTTATTTTATGGTTGCTATGCTAATAAATGTAAATTAACCTAAGAAGTTTTTCTGAATAAATTTACAAATATTGAAATAAAAATGTTTTTATAAAAATTAATTATAGCCTATGATATTCAGGGACAGTGTAGCTTTTTATTAATAAAACTGTTTTTTCAGTCGGTTCAGTAGTTCCAGAGATTACCCTCTACATAGAAACAAACAAAATTTGTTTACTTCTGTACAATATTAGTATAGATAGCAGTGGCTCGATTTATTTATTAATCAACAATGAATTCATAAAAATATTCATTTGACGTGTGGTTCAAGTAAACTTACTAAAAGTTGAATGTTGGGTTACAATAAAATTATTCTTTGACAGTTTATTAATGTTTTAGTAAATAAATTGATATAATGAGAAAACCCAACTAACCTTACCTACTCCGTTCTAGGAGCTGACCTAACAAGCCAACAACGTATTTGACCTGTAGTTTTTGTTAATCGTTACAATTAGTTAAACTTAAGTATTTTAATTAATCATTTTTAACATTTGACTAATTTACACACACACATATTTAGTCTATATTATATACTTGTGTATGTATTTATACTCCTGTTGCATAGTTTGAATTACAGTTCAATTCATTGTTATGTGTAACAGATCCCTTTACAGCCCTGTAACAAGTTGTTATTGTTTAATTATTGTTGCTATTTTATCGTTATTGTTTCAGTAGCGTGCGTAAATTAAATGTTTAATTTTTAATTTTGTACTTCTGTAAGATTGCAGTTATCTCAATTTACTTCTTAAATTTATGAGCATAAGGTAAATGCTCTTCGATTTTCAGGAGATGAAAACCGTTAGATTTTTGCCTAAAAAAAAAAATGTATGCAATTTTCGATATTATACTTGACATATTATAACTTTTAAAATATATATTTAAATTTGAGATTTCTTTGATCGTCAATTAGGACTTATAATTGAAACAAATTTACAAGACGAAACAAGTAAACAATCATTAATGTGATATTGGTTTTACTATCCTCATTTCAGTAAGTTTGTTATTGTACGAAATATTGTTACGTAATAACCTAGAGAGTATTCTCCAAGGTCTCTGAACAAACTTATAAAATAGATGGTTAACATAGTTGCAATTGTACAGTAAAACAAAATGTAAATATTTGAGCAAACAAAAATAAAAATACCAGAGTACTTGTTTATGTTTTACAAGGGCTTTTCAATTATTACAGAAATAATTAAAACTGTAATCATAAACCATGCATTTTATTTAATGTAGCATATGTCTTTTAAATACCTGTCACTTCCAGCTGTTTTAAGTCGACCTAAACCAGTTTCGAATACTTTTAATCAAGGCCATTTTATATTGATACTTTATACCACTTGAAAAGGTCACATTATCGTCTCAATTTAAACGAGTCCTGCTATGATCTTGAAGGTGATCGTTTCACGCTTGGCAATGTTTTGTTCCGGAAGGTTCGCCGAATTTGTAATTCGTAATTTGCCAACCTGTAAAGATATTGCTTGACCGACACGACAGATTATTCGGCTTAAAGCAGTTCTAAACTCATTATATTATATGAAGCACCATAAAACGGTCTTGATTTTACTGTTTACTACCAAAATTAATACAGGGAGATTCATGTAAATTCTAAATAATAAAATTATATTATACTGGCTGGCCCGATCCGGCTTTGCACGGATAGACAAATCAAAGTTAAATGTATATTAACAAAAAATATATTATAACAATAAATATATTACACTATGAATTTCTTATGGGGATTTTTAGTAACTTTGATCCCTCCCAAAACCTTCCTCAAAATGTCGAATTTTTTCAAAACCTTTCTTAACGAGCACCTATTGCCCTAGAGGAGGCTACATACCAAATTTCATTCCAATCCGTTAGGTGGTTTTTTTTAGTAACTTTGACCCCCCAAACCTCCTCTAAAATTTTGAATATTCTAAAAACCTTTCTTAGCGAGAACCTATGGCCCTAGGGAAAGCTACATACCAAATTTCATTCCAATCCGATCAATGGTTTTGGAGAAATCGTGATTTAGTAACTTTGACCCACCCAAACAACCTCTAAAATTTCGAACTTTTTTAAAACATTTCTTAGAGAGCACCTATGGCATTAGAGGAAGCTGCATACCAAATTTCATTCCAATCAGTTCAATGGTTTTGGAGAAATCGTGATTTAGTAACTTTGACCCCCCAAACCCCCTTTAAAATTTCAAACTTTTGAAAACCTTTCTTAGAGAGCACCTATAGCCCTAGATGAAGCTACATATAAAATTTCGTTCCAATCCGTTCAGTAGTTTTTGAGAAATCGTGATCAGTGTGTGGCTTTTATATATATAGATAATTATCACAGCCGGTTACTGAATTTGTGCTAGCTGACATATTATGGCTGTTTAAGTGTTTCTGTTATGGCAATAAATGGTAGTATTTATTTCTTTGTTCTTCATATTTGTTACATTATTCTGTGGCATTTTAGTTTACAAATTTATATGGTATGTTTCATATGGTTACAATTTAGTCATTACAATATTTTACTATTTATTTATCATATAGTTAAATCTGTATATGTTTATTGTTTACCTTATTGCATCTTAAAACTCGAAGCAATCAAACTTTTTATCTAAAAGAATAAACTTTTTAAAATATTTAAAAAAGAAAAATACAAATTGTTTTTCTTTTTATTCAAATACAAGTTTTAATTAAACTATTTTACTAACTATACAATTTAAAAATTGTTTTAGTTATATAAACAATGCTTTATGATTCCACCATGTTTTGAAAAAAAATTGCTTATTAAAAGAAAATGTAACTTTATTGCCCAAGAAACATAAAATATACTTCTTTATAGTTTCACTTCCTCCTGCGTATAGTTTCCTGTTACTAATACTGTTTTTAATTGGCTGATTTGTTTTCACTGTTGTTCTATATCGATGAAAACAATAATTACCCTCATTCTTGCACTGTTGCATGTTTAACAGTTAATTAGAATCGTGGATATTACATTAAGGACGTACGTAGTGTGAAGTATTGCATAGTGATTAACGAAATAGTTGATTTATTTCTTATAATGGTGGCAATGCTGAATGTTTACACTGTATGTTGATAGCCTGTATACTTTCATCAGCTGTGTTTAATTAAGTAAATGTCTCTTTAGACATCTAAACTGTAGGTATTTCAAAAGTCTACGTAGAAGGAAGCATGTACTTAAAAATACAGCAAAAACGTTTATTTTTTCAATTTAATCATACAGTATAAATTTATAAATGTGTTATAATAATTGACGCTATAAGTTATAAATAGAAAAAGACGATAAA